>PVKA01014684.1:0-15759 GCA_004027165.1 Ctenomys sociabilis
AAATATCAATCAAACAGTTTTAAGACACCTTAACAAGACAGATTCGATAAATTAATACATTGCAAAATTTTTATACTGTTTTGGTATCGTACAAGGTGCATGTATGATATTATACTTACAGACATTATTATAGCAGATGTCTCTTATCAGTAAATTAAGAGTGTAGCTGTTTACTTATCTTATTTTTTATACATGAATTATTTACTAACCTGTTTTAAAACTGCCTCATTGTTACTTATTTCTCAATAAAATTAATATAAAAAATTTAGCAATGTAGCAGGATGCAATACCACCATGGAAAGATCAGTAGCATTTGTGTACACTAACAATGAATGGGATGAGATGAAAATAAAATATTCATGGTAGTTTCAAGAAAAATCAGAGCTGTGGAGATATCTCAGCAGCGTAAGTGCCTGCCTGGCAAGCACAAGATCCTGAGTTCAGTCCCACTTCCAAAAAGAAAAAAGGAAGAAAGAAAAATAAACTTTTTGGAAATTACCTTACCAAAGAATTGAAAGATATCTACAAAAAAAAGCACAGTACTCTGAGGAAGAATGAAAAAGATTGGAAAAAACTAAACAATACTGCCTGCTCCTGAATAGTCAAAATTAACATTGTCAAAATGACCATCCTGGGAAGAAGGAAATGGCTCAGTGGCATAAGCACCTGCCTGGCAAGAGCAAGGCCCCGAGTTTGATTCTTAGTGCCAAAACAAAACAAAATGGTCATACTCCCCAAACTGGTATTTACATTCAATGCAATCCCAATTAAAATGCCAACAACATACTTTGTAGCTCTAGGGAAAAAAATCTTAAATACTTATAGAACCAAAAGAGACTCAAAATGAAAAAAGCAATTTTGAGCTACAAGGGCAAAGCAATATGCATAACAATGCCTGGTTGTCAAGTTATACTACAAAACGGTAGAGATAAAGCACGCCACTGGAAGAAAAACATAAATGGATCAGGGGAATGGAATCAAATACATAGAAACTTGCTCAAATATTCAGCTATTTGGTCTTCAACAACAGGGCCAAAAGAATATTTTGGAGGGAAAAGAACCTAAATGATGTTGGGAAAACTGGTTGTCTGTATACAAAATATTAAAAACGGACCTGCTTCTCCCAGCAACTTTCAGTATGGAGCAGCCCTGGCCAGATGTGAGGACAGGTGACTTTTTAAAAAATTTTGAATTAGGAAGTCTACCCAGTGGACACATACAAATTCACTACACCAAAGGAGAAAACCAGTTTTGACGACACAGTCATGATGCCCAGAGTCCAGCTCAAGCTGGCAAGACCACCAAAGGGAGTGGAAGAAGGCCACAGGAAGGGAAGAAAGGCTTTCCCGGAGAGAGCAAGAACCTCAGAACAGGAATGAGCTCGAATTGGAAGAGGCCATGCAGACCTTCCTAAGGAAATTTATGGAAGTCAAAATCACAACACCTGCAGTAAAAAATTCAGAGAGCTCCTGGAACAGAAAGGAAAGACAAAGCTAAAAGGTTTAATGTCGTTGGTAAAGACAGGACCCCAGCACTGGAGAGGATGCTGAGAGCTTGACCTCCAGAAGAAAACCAGGTGCGCGGGGGAGGGGCTCGGACACAGCTCGCACTGACGTGGGGGCCAAGGGAAGACGCGTCCTCCAAAGGGCCAAGTCAGGAAAACTGTGAGAGGAGCCTCGCCCAGTAATGAGGGACAGAGACCCCGTGAGGTCCCGGGAGACCTTCGGGAAAGAGGACAGAGAGGCTGGAGAGCGAGAGCCAGAGGAGGAAATGGACCTGAGGAAAGGAAGAGAAGGCTGCTAAAGAAGAAAGCCTGCGGGGGCTCTGGCGGCAGACTTCTCCTCCGCAGCGCTGGAGATCGGCAGCCAGTGGGCTCACATATTCCGCGTTTTGGGAAAAAAAATGGTTTTGACCCAAGTTTCTATGCAGGGTTGAACTGGCATTTAAATGCGATGGCAAAGTGCAGACATTCTCTGACCTGCAGAGCCTCACCTGTTTTGTCAGCCAGAAAGCTTTCTTGAAAGATTTGCTGAAAGATGCTCTCCCACAGAGTGCAAACTCATGCGGAGAAAGACACCTTGGGATGCAAAGAAAGGGGGAAAACCCTCTAAGAGCTGGAGACCCAGCGAGCGATGGCTTTAACTTGCTGTTCATGAAAGGGGTGAAGGTGGCTGGGGCTGAGGCAGGGAGCTCAGCATCTTCGGAGTAGGAGGTAAAGGAAAGCCCCAAGGTGGGGGAGCAGGAGGACTCATGGCTAGAGGAGGAGGAAGAAGAGAGCTCTAGAGGGGGTGAGGGGGAGAGGAGGAGGAAGAAGAAGAGGAGCAGGAGGAAGGGATGTGGGGAGAGGAGGAGGAAGAAACCTGGGAGGAGGAAGAAAACTCAGACCGAGGAGGGAGAGAAGACTGCGACGGAGGAGCAGGAGGGAGGAGAAGGCCCAAGCACAGAGGGAGAAGAGGCCTCAGTGTTGCGAGAGGAGCTTGCCTGTAGTCGGGAGAAGGAAGGGTCAGTGCAGACCCAGGAGGAACTCAAGGCGGAGGTGGAGGAAACGGCCGCTTCCGGAGGACAAGGGATGAGGTTCTCCATCCCACTGCGTATCACGACGCTCTCTCAAAATCACTAGGGCGAAGTTCCGGTGAACCCAAAACGTGCTCCCGGGCAAATCCGAGTGCTCCGTCAGAGGTCACCAAGTTTTTAGGTCAAACAGAGAAAGAGAGAAACAAGACTGCAGATGAAAGAGCTGCATCTGAAGAAGCAGCCTTAATCCGGGAAAAGGAAGGAAACTTCAGAAGAGTGGTCGGCATCTTCAGAGAGACAGAAGAGGAGATGGAGCACATAAGGAAATGTTGCCCCGGTGTCGAGGAAATTAAGCATTCGGCAGACGACCTGCAGTGCAGAGTGGCTCAGCTCGAGCACGGGGTGAGCCTCTGGACAGCCAAGTGGAGGCGGCGTGCAAGGTCGCAGCACAGAGGTCCAGCAGCTGCTGAATAAGGAAAAGCTTCGCATCCGAGAAGAAGAGTTCAGAAGCTTCCATGTAGGCGTGATCAGAATTCCAGAAGAAGATAACAAAGCGAATGAGACAGAGGATATAATTAAAGAAATCATTGAAGAAAACTTTTCCTAGCTGAGGCTTGAGGTTGTCAGTGCTCAGCAAGTCCCCAGCAAGATGGATGAGAGAAAACTCACCCCTAGACACATCTTGGAGATATTCTGGAGCCCCAGTGAGAGAGAGAGAAAGTCCTGAAGGCCTCCCGAGAGAGAGAAGTCACCTACAGGGGCAGGAGGATCCGGCTGATGGCAGACTTCTCTTTGAGCATGCTGGACGCCCAGAGCCAGTGGTGAGAACGGCTTCCACCGGAGAATCCGGTACCCAGCCAGACTGACCTTTGCTTCTGAGGGCCAAACAAGAACATGTTTTAATATTGATGCATTCAGAAGATTTATTTGCCACATACCCTCTTTGAAAGGATTACTAGAGAATGTACTCTAAGGGCTAGGTGGCTGCAGCAAGCAGCAGCGTGCTCTCCCCACCAACACCGAGGAGGGCACAGCGAACAGAACATCGCATCTCTACCGGCTGCTGGTGCAGCGAAGGGAACCTTATTACCTGGACACCGTTAAAAGCTATACTTTTCAATTTTAATGGTGACCATCATAGCTGGTATAAAAAGTTTGTTTGTATATTTGTTTGTTAACAACAGAATGAACCCAGAGCTTTTGCTCTGAGCTGTTTTCAGCCCTTGAGAAAAGTTTCTAGACAAGTCTCTGGTGACAAATCTCACCAAGTTGCCCGGGCTGGGTGTCCCCTGTGACTTCTTCCTAGCCTCCTTAGCTGGGATCCAGCTCAGGAGGAGGGAGACTCACCATAGGAAACTTTGCAGTAATGATTTTTCACTCGGAAAAAAAAAAAACTGGACCCTTATCTCTCACCATATATTAAGTTAAAATCAAAATCAATCAAAGATCTAAACATTAACATACCAAAAAATAGGAAAACACTTTAAAGTATAGGTGTCAGAAAAAATTTTCTAGATGAAACCACAATTGCCCAAGGAATAATAGCAAAAGTGCACAGAAAGGGTTATATCAAATTAAAAAGCTTCAGCGAACCAAACCAATCAATCTGTAGACTGAAAAGACAATCTGGAGAATGGGGAAAAATGTTGCCAGCTACTCTGCAGACAGAGAATTAATATCTAGAATATTCAAAGAATCAAAAAATTTAAAAGATCCAATTAAGAAATGAGCAAGAGGAATGAACCACTTCACAGAGGAAGAAATATAAAAGGTGGAAAAATATATGAAATAATACTCGGCATCTCTGGCAATTACAAAAATGTGTCTTAATACTACAATTCCACCTTACTTCAGAAAGAATGAATCATTAAGAAATCCATTAATAGCTTTCCTGGTACCATTTAAGAACTGTGGAGGACTCTGAGCAGCCAGCAGGACTCTTGAAAACTGTGACCTCAGCCCCCAGCATGCAGACAGAGAGCCTGTGCTGGCATTGGTCCAGACTTTTAAGAACTTAGGAGGACCTTGTGCAGCCCACGAGACTCTGAAGAGCTGGGATATGTGGACCCAGCACACGCAGGCATGTAGACTTCCTGACACCTGGCCCATCCATTGAAGAACTGTGAAGTATTTTGGGTGGCCTGCAGAACTCCGACAAACAATATCCCATGGCCCCCCAGCACACAAGTGTGGAGCTTGCGCTGGTACTATTCCAACTTTTAAGAACTTAGGAGAACTGGGAAGCCTATGAGAGCTTAGCGAATCCAGCCAGGAACCCATCACCTACACTGAAACTTGTCGAGTATCAGCCAGCCAGCATCACTAGTACTGAGAACTTGGTGAGTCCTACATTGCTCCCCACTGTAGTGGAAACCTTACTGATAAATGCCTCACTTCTCTCCCACAATTCCTAAGTCTGAACATTACTCAGAGGTTACAAATTGCCAAAACACAGGAGCAAAAGGTAATCTCAATCATCCAGCTCACCCAGAACAAATCCAGGAGGCAAAGTCATACAAGAAGCTCGAAATCACATACCACCAATTTCTGAAATAAGAGCAACGGAAGTAAAGAAACAAATCCATCATTCTACAGAAGAAACAAGATCAGAAATAATCTCTCAGATTAAAACAGAAATGACATCAGTCATGAAAACATTGCTCAGCACAGCTAAAGAAGACATAGATTTTTAAAAATAAAGAAAAGAAAAGGCCAGGGAGATAGCTCAGTGGAATAAGCACTTGCCTGGCAAAAAAAAGAAGAAGGAGAAGAAGAAGAAGAGAGAAGAATAGAAAACTTATGGAAACACTGAATAAACAATAAAGAAAGAATTAGAGTGCATGAAACAGATTCAGACAGAAGAAAAGGAAATTAAGAACTTCATTGAAGGCTGGCAAAACCACTTGAATGAAACTACAGAAAGACTTTCACACGTCAAAGATGATGCAAAGACAAATAATATATGGAAAATAGGTGTCAATGAAGCAGCAGGAGACAGCACAAATGACATAAAAAGACTATATGCAGAAATACTAGCAGAATATTCAGAAACTTGAGAAAAGAAAATGACACACAGTTAAGCAGTACATATTGAAGTCAACACAGCCATAATCACAATAAATCTTTATTTAGACACATAATAATCAAGATCTCAGAAACTGAGAAAAAGAATAGAGTATTAAAAGCTGCTAGGGAGAACAAAACAGATGACCCATAATGGAAAGCCCATCAGAATCACAGCAAATTTCTCAACACAAACCATCAAATCAAGAACTACTTGGAGTGAAGTATTTCAAGTCCTGAAAGAAAATAACTTCCAATCCCAATTGATGTACCCTGAAAAAATAGCTATCAACTTCAATGGCAAGATAAGATCCTTCCATGACAAAGAACAATTGAAGAGATTCATGACCACAAAACCAACCTTAAAATGAGTACTGACAGATATTCTAGAAAGAGACAGAAGTGGCTGCAACCTCAACAAAAACAGAAAGGAGTCACCAAGCAGAGCAAAATATGAATAATAAGAGGGAAAAAGTGTGGAACTTGCAGCAAGAAAATAACATGACAAAGACAACCCAGCATGTTTCAGTTATGACATTCAACATAAATGGCCTCAATTCACCAATTAAAAGAAACAGACTAGCAGAGTGGATTAAGAAATAAAATCCAACGATCTGCTTCATACAAAAAGCACATTTATGTCAAAAGGCTAAAAGCACATTTATGTTCAAAGACTAAAAGTTAGAAGATGGAAAACAATTATCCATGCCATAGGAAATTAAAAACAAAGCAGGGGTAGCTATCCTGGTTGCTGAAAATATCAAGTTCAAACAAAAAGTTGTTCAAAGGGATGAAGAATGTCAGTGCATACTTGTTAAGGAGAAACTGCAAGAGGAAGAGATAACAATTATAAGTACATATGCACCCAATGCAGGAGCACTCACCTACATAAGACAAATTTTAACAGACATGAAAAATCAAATAAGCAATAATACAATTGCATTGTGGGACTTTAACATGCCACTGTCACAAAGAGATGGATAAACCCAGCAAAAACTAAACAAACAAATGACAGAACCAAACCAAAATATGAAGAAATTGACTTGGTAGACCTTTACAAAGTGTTTTCACTGAGCAACAACAAAATACGCTTTCTGCATAGCTATAGACCATATACTCACATGGAGAACATTCTCGAGTAAATGCAAAGAAATTGAAATTATTCCATTCATATGATCTGATCACAATGCAATGAAACTGGATGGACAAAAGAAACTAAAAAAACACCATAAATACATGGATTTAAATAACAGCCTTATACACAATGAGTGGGTCACAGAAGAAATTAAAGAACAAATGCAAAAATTATTACAATCAAATGAAAATTCAGATGAAACTTACACAAATCTATGGGACAATGAAAGATGTCTTAACAGGAAAAATTATAGCAGTAAATTCACAAATGAGGAAAACACAAAAAGCCCAAATAAACAATTTAGGCTACATTCCAGACTCCTTGAAAAAAAAAAGGAGCAAGTCAAGCACAAAAAAAAAAAGAAGGGAGGAAAATATAAATATTACGGCCAGATAGCTCATCAGATTAAGGTGCCTGCTTAGGCAGATGCAGGGGCGAGGGGTGAGATTCGTGCCCTGCTGTGCCAGCTCCAGGCCTAGGACTCGCTAAGATGATGATTTTGACTGGGTGTGATGACGTACACCTGTAATCCCAGTGCTGGGAAGGTAAAAAACAGGAGAATCACTATGAATATGAGCTATGTAGTGAGACACTGAAGACCCTGTATTAAATACAAAAAAAATTAGACCAGAAATTAATGCATTTGGAGATGAAGAAACAATACAAAGAAAAAATGAATTAGAGAGTTAGTTCTTTCATGGAATAAATAAAATGAATAAAACCCTATCAAACCTAATTTAAAAAAAAATTCAGGCAATAAGGAATGAAAAGGGTGAAATCACTACACACCCTAGAGAAACTCAGAAGATCATCAATACCTGCTTCAAAAATATTTACTCTCATAGGCTGGAAAACAGAGGAAATGGGCAGTTTCCTAGATACTGTGAAATGCCAAAGCTGAATGAAGAAGATATACAAACTCTGAATAACCCATTAACAGGCAACAAAATTAAACATGTAATACAAAAACTGCGGACCAAGAAAAGCTCAGGTCCTAATGGATTCACAGCTGAACTACGCAAGAAATTTAGAGAAGATTTAATACCAAATTTTCTCAAACTCTCAATGAAATTGAAAGGGAAGCAAGTCTCTAAAACTCATTCCTGGGGCCAAGTATTATTCTGATTCCAAAACTAGAGAAAGATCCAAATAAAAAGGAGAACTACAAAGCAAATGCTATAAGGAATAGAGATGCAAAACTCCTCAATAAAATACCAGAAAACAGAAAGCAACAAATCATCAAGAACATTATACATCACAATCAAGTCGGATTCATTCCAGGAAGGCAGGGATGATTCAGCTTATGCAAACCCATAAATCTAATAAACCGCATTAATCAAACCAAAATACACATGATCATTTCAATAGGTTCAGAAAAGCTTTTTCTAAAGTTCAACATTCATTCATGATAAATACCCTACACAGAATCAGAATACCTGGTCTATATTTCAACTTCTTAAATGCCATATATGAGAAACCAACAGCCAACAACATACTACATGGGAAAAAAAAAAAAACTAAAGATCTTCACTTGACAATCAGGAACAAGATAAAGATGTCTACTTTCCCCATTCCTATTCGATATAGTTCTGAAACATACGCCAGAGAAATAAAAGGAATAAGGATTTGAAAAGAAGTGAAACTGTCATTGGTTCTGGATGATATGATTCTCTACATAGAGGACCCAAAAACTCCATCAAAATTCATCTAGATTTAATTGCCAAATTCAACAATGTAGCAGATTACAAAGTCCACACCTAAAACTAAGTGGAATTTTTTTAACACAAATAACGATTGCACTAAGAGAAAAATTAGAGAAACCACACCTTTCACAGAAACATCCTAAAAAAAAAAAAAAAAAAGAAAGAAATACATAGGTATCAGTTTCAAAAATCTAGTACAAGATTTATAAAGTGAAAATTATGGTACTCTGAGAAAAGAAATTGAAGAGGATTTGAGAAACTAGAAAGAGCTATTTCTTCCAGGGCCCTGGATAGGAAGAACCAACATCGTGAAAATGGCCATACTCCCAAAATTATTATATAGATTCAAAGCAATCGATTAAACTACCATTAGTGTACCTCTCAAAGCTAGAGAAAACTTTCCTAAAATTCATTTGGAACCAGAGGAGACCAAGAATATCAAGTGCAATCTTGGAAAACAAAGGAAAGGCAATCCCTGACCTGAAATTATGCTATAAAGCTATTGCAAAAAAAATCAGGATGTTACTGCTATAGAGACAGACCTAAGGATCAATGGAACAGATAGAAGATTTAGACTCAGCTTCAAACAAACTCAGCCACTTTATCCTTGATAAAGGGGCCAAGCGTGTTCACAAGAAGAAAGATAGCCTCTTTAAAAAATGTTGCTGAAAAAACTGGCTTTCTACATAGAAAGGGCTAAAATTAGACTCATGTCTATCACCACTTACTAAACTACAATAAAAATGATTGAAAGATTTAAATATTGAAACAAACACTAAATCTTCTAGAGGAAAATGTAGGTAGAAATCTTACAAACAGCAACAATTGTCCCTTTGTCTGAGGAACAATTGGCTAAAAATTTTTTCACAATTAGGCATTACAAATATTGTGAAAGAAATTGATAAAAAGGAAATAATAACTGGGATGGGGGAAAGGAGAGAAGAAGTAGTGATATCATAGGTAGGTAGATAGATAGATAGATAGATAGATAGATAGATAGATAGATAAGATAGGTAGAGATAACTTTATATATATGGGGGGCAGGGACATGTCTCAGGGGAATAAGTGTTTCCCTGGAAAGTGCAAGGGCCTGAGTTCAATCCCTGGTTCTGCCAAAAAAATAAAATTAAGAAAAAAGGTGTGTACCATCATACCCTACTCCAATTTTATACATATGGTATCTAAGATAATTATACTACTAATTTCTATGAATTGAAAGGAGTCATCAATGCTTATATTGTTTAATCCATTTGCATGCCTATATTTTCTGAACTTCATTGAATATTATAATATGCAATATAACCATTGTTAATTTCCTATCATCTTGTTTTGAAATTCTGTATTGTTTTCTTATTATTTTCTTATTTTTTATTTTCCAATTTTTATTCATTTTAATGAGAAAAAAATATAATAGCAATGAAGCAGTTTTAAAACAACTTAGTATGATGTATACATTAATTAATACATTGCATATTGTTGACTTCATAGGAATTATTCAGAGGACAAGATGCAGACATGATATCTTGTCCAAAGGGCTGGCCAAATAGCTCAGTTGATTAAAGTGCCTGCAAGCAGGGGCTGGGGGTTCGATCCCAGGGCCTGTCATGCTAGCTTTACCTCCAGGTTACATTGAGATGGAAATTGAGACTGGGTGTGGTGGCATGCACCTATAATCCCAGCTCTTGGGAGGCTGTATACAGGCAGATCACTATGAGTCTGATCTAGTAGCGAGACCCTAAAAACCCTGCAGATCCTGCCCTAAATAAAATAAAAAAGATATCTTGTGTAAACAGTTAGTGCAAACTTTATTCTCAGTGAACTAAGAGAAAGCAATTGTATATCTATTCTAAGTCTCTTTTTTATACATACATATATTTTTTTCTTTCTCTTTTTTTAACAACAAAACTGTCCTTTAGTTATACTTTGGTGAAGTTAGTAATGCATGACACTAGGTTGCCTAGCAGCTGATAGCTAACCTTAACCAGACAGGATGTTCATCTCAGGAGTGAGTTAGCTTGTTTTCTATAGGCACTGGGCCTTCTGAATTTCTTATACATCTCTTTCTTTTTCCAATCTTACATGCATATATCTGGTAAGAAGAGCTACTGGTTGGAAGACCACACTATGTATTACAACAAATACTATGAAACTCACGTTACTTTATTAAGTGAAATTCAATATCACTTGTAATTTTCTTCTGTATTAATTCTAATTTGTACCTTCTTTAAAAAAAGAAAAAAATATATAACCCCAAGAAAGAAAGAAAAAAGAAAGGAAGGAAGAAAAGAAGAAAGGAAGGAAGGAAAATGGTGAGGCCACACCTTGCCTTACTCTCATACAAATAAATGCAACAGTTGAACCTGATGTCTGTGAAAACATGGAGAATGAGGGAAAGATGTGGTACCTCAAAACAAAAATTCACTCATACATTTGTTCAACAAATATGTTTTACTTGTTCTATAGAATCAGCCAGACATTGATTATAGAATGAAAAATTATTTAGATCTCACCATTCTCTGAGTTAAGTTTACAGTTATGTATTCAAGACAGATATTAATAGAAATTCAATATATATTTACAAACTGATAAATAATCACTTGAACAGTGGGAGAACGGAGAAATATCCATTGTCATACTGTAAGAAAAATTAATAATAACTCACTGGTATCTTTATTATGTTAGAGTATGCAAATATATTCTATTAACCTATTTGCAATATAAATGTGTCATATGTAAAGGTATTTTGTCTGTGAAAAAGAGTTAGAAAAATCACAGTAAAACAACAGTCAAAAGATAAAGAAATTTTATAATATGGATAGGATACAAGGAAATTGAAATTGTAATGCTAAAATAAAACCCATACACGACAAGAACAGACATAGACTGCCACAACAACCACTGAAGAATAGCCACGGCCCTCCGCTATCCCATGGCTGTGGTCCTCAACAAGGAACACAAGGTGACTGAGAATCTGAGCAAACCGAGGTACAGCTACCATCACGGACATCTCACCAAACATAGACTCTATACTAAGAAAATGGAATCAGTAATATGTGGAACAAAATTAGGAAAGATCTTACAAAGTCAAGAAGAAATAGATAGAGAAATATAACTGAGAGAAAAGATTATAATTTTGGAGAGCACAGAGTAGTAAAACATAAATCACTTCATTTCTGAAAGAGACCATGACAAATGGTCTCTTCAATAAGAGGCAAGAAAACAGAAATAGAGCTTTGCTCGCAGCAGTATTGTAGTTAATGGGGTTTATCTGAGGTATAAGTATTGCTAATTGAAATAGAAGTAGAATATTCTGAACTGCAAAAATCCTTAGAGGACCAACAATACAATACATGGTAAAGGACTTTCCTCTACAACAAAGACATCTTGCAGGACTTCTAGTCAGGGTAGTACTAGAAGCACCAACCAGAGCACTTGGTCAAGTAAAAGAATAAAAGGCATCCAAATAGGTAAACAAGTAAAGCTCTGTTCTCATAAATAGTAACACCTAAGCAACTTCCACCTGTATACACACACACACACACACACACACACACACACACACACACACACACGGCAAATTAGGCAGAAAGCTGAGGAGAGAAAATAGTACAGGAAATAGTGCATTATGTGTTCCAAGCTGAGGGATCTAGCATAATTCCCTGAGTATATGGGATGGTGGAAATAAAGGCTTTGGATACAGAGTAAGAGAATAGTGAGTTACATTACAGAAGTCTTTGCCAACCTTTAACCCCAGAAAAGTGTGAAAGGTGTTATTGAAGGGTGTCAGGAAGAGAATTGAGACCAAAAAACAGAAAGTGATGTAAGGTACAAATTGTTCACTCACTGTGAACGAGATCACACAGAAGAGAAGACACTCAATTGCTCTCAATTCATTCTTTCCCATTCTTCTCCTTGACTGAAAAAAACTGATGAATTTTGGTGAACATAAGCTTTGAGAATAACATTTGATTATTTCATTCAGTTCAACAAACAAATATACAGAACTGTCACAGTTCTGGGAATTCTCTAGTTTTTATGGAAGAAAGGAAATGATTCCAAGAAAGCACAAAGCAAGACACAATGACCGCAAAAGACAGGCAGGATATGATGGACATACAAAAACTAGGACCACTCGCTATCATGTGTTGCATTTAAGAAAGTGGCCACACAGAGTGCAAGAAAGCAGAGTATCTCTTCCTTGTCCTGCCAGTAACAATCCCCCTTGACCTGCCCCCAATCAGAAACATCACTGTCCATTCTGAATCTCAATTTTTAAATGAATGAATGTAACAATGTCAAGATTATTGGCAGTCAGATTTCACTTACAGCCTAGGGAAAACATGAGAGCAACTGTTCTTGTGGCTTTACATTTGCTGCTATGTAAGCTGCTCGACACTTGTCTTTTATTCACTCATTAATTTAACCTTCACCCTTTCTGTGATTCCATGAAGCCCTGATTTCCATTCAGTTAAACAGTAAACTTCTGTTGCTGGCAAACAGTCAGTCTATAATGCCAAAAGAGAATAACCTGCGCCATGCATGACAATGCCATTACAGCATACTAACGATATTATAAATACAATTAAATTGTCACTGTGAAACTGATGTCTCACAAGGTCTTCACTGGAGGAATGAAACTTTGACTTTACCCCTGAGAGCTAGATAAGAATGAAAACAGTCCAGGAGAGGAAAAGAAGATGATGCCAGAAAGAACATTAGCAGGCAACTGTGGAGCTCTAGCTGTTTAGAATATGCTTTGAAGAGAGAAGCAAGGGTTGGTACTGAGAAGTCCAGAGAGTTAAAGGATTGAAAGGTTATGAAGATGTCCAATCTTTTAAAACATTGAATGTCCAAAAGAGAACAAGAGACTTGAACTCAGAGGATTATAAAAATGGATTAATATTCTGAACATGAAATTTTAAAACAAATGAACTACATCTGCTGCTATTTACACCCTGCATGGTTATTTAATCTGTGAATGCGTTGCTGTTCTTTGCTGTGGCATATCCCATAAACTGACTAGAACACTATATTTTTCCTATCTCTTCCTACTATCCTATCTTTTACTGCAATGCCTAGAGAACAGAAAACAAAACAAGCAAACAAACAAACAACAACAACAACTAAACTTAGCTCCCTTACAAGAGCTTTCCAGGAGTAGTTTCTGCTATCATGTGTACTCATGCAAGACTAGAATTGGGTTCCTCAGTAAATGAGAGAGATGTCGTTTGCTGGTGGAGACTGTGGCTGAAGTACTATGGAGCCTGAAGCTTGCGGGGGGACCTTTTCTGGAAGCTTCCCAGTTAACAGATTATGTCCCAGTCATGGCAGTCATGGCATATCTCCCTTGGTCACGCTATCAGGAATTGAGGTTCTTATAAGCAGCCCCAGAAGCTTAACCTACAGTCTATTTCTTAAGACCTTGCAAAGATTCAGCAAGCCATTTAACACCCTGTAATAAATTTTATTCTGCTTAAACTAACTGCGCTGGGTTCTGTTCTCTTTAACTAACAGCACTGATATTTGTTCTAACTGTACCCTTTGAGAGAAATAGTTGTTATGCTATAAAAGGTTTCTTAATAAGTAGCATGGGTAGGTATGAAACCATAATAACCTTCTTCTTTCTAAGTTATGAAACATCAGAAGAATAGCATATTGATATAATGTCTGTGTTTTCAATAAAGGAGAGAAAATTTATAAATTTTTATCAATGGTCAAGAATAACTATAGTGTATATGTCAATTCTGATGTTTCTAGAATACCTGTCTTTATTAAGGTTATTCTTTTGTGCAGGGTTTTACTATGCATTTGGGACACACAGTGATCCTCCTGATTTCTGCCTCCCTAGTCCTGGCATTACAGGTGTGCACCACCATGCCTGGACTCCATCATTGGCTCTGCACACCTGGCAGCAGGGCCAGCATGGCATGTGGTACCAGGGATTGAGCCTGGCCCTTGAGCTTTAGAATACCTGTCATTAATTGGAAATGTATAACAGTAATTAATTCTGCTCAGATTATGCTTATTAAGGAAGAATGACTCTCTTATCCAAGATACTTTGCAATATCTCTTACTAAAATTACTTGCATGCACATCAACATTTATAAAGAAAATTATATGACTTTATTGACAAATGAATCAATCCACATTGATTTAAATCAATAACTTTAAATCCTTGAGCAAACATTTCAAGGAATCTGGACGTTTACTCAAGTATTTAAAGTTATTTTCTATTAAGAAAAAAGAAAGTAGTTATTCATATTATCAAAACTGCATCAATCAAGAAAAAAATTTAATTTAAATTTTTCAGTGATTGACAAGTGAAATCTGTAACTGATTGTAGTGATTGTTCGTAAAAGAAGTTTCTTCTTTTTCATTTTCTCTATTTGTCCAGTACGTAATGAGTGCTTGTCTTACTCTTCCATAATGAGTAAGTATTGGGCATGTGAGTTTGGTGGCTTATAAAACGTCATTATGAACATGTAGAAAAATGATTTTACTGTGATTTTCCATTGTGTAGCAGGGCATAATAGTTTTTCAAGAGGAAAAAGAATCTAGGATGGGTGAAAGGGAAAAGGGAAGAATACACTCAGTCATAACATTAGTGCTTTTTACTTCACTGAAAAGGTAGGTTTGTGCTAATACTGATTACAGAATTTTTTAGGCACACACTGAGCAAAAATATAAAACAGGCTGAGGAGGTGGCTCAGTGGACTAAGCTTCCTCAGTGGAATGTGTTTGCTTCCCTGGCAAGCACAAAGGCCTGAGTTCAATCCCCGGTTCCTCCAAAACACTATATATATATATTATATTATATTATATTATATTATATTATATTATATTATATTATATTATATTATATTATATTATATTATATTATATTATATTATATTATATTATAATTTGTCATATATATATATATATGACAAATAATATAATACAATATAACAAAATTTCATAACAATAGTGAGCTCTTCGCTTTTGCGGCCATCGCTGGAACTGCAGCAGCCAAAATGAAATTTAATCCTTTTGTGACTTTGAGCCAAAGCAAAAACCTCAAAAAGCACTTCAGTCCGCCTTCCCACATTCGCAGAAAAATTATGTCTTCTCCTCTTTCCAAAGAGCTGCGACAGAAATACAATGTTTGCTCTATGCCCATCCGAAAGGATGATGAAATTCAGGTTGTGCGAGGACACTACGAAGGTCCGCAGATCGGCAGAGTAGTCCAGGATCGCAGGAAGAAGTATTTGTCTACACTGAACGGGGGCAGCGGGAAAAGGCAAATGGCACAGCCGTCCACGTGGGCGTCCACCCCAGGGAGTGGTGATCACCAGTCTAAAACTA
>PVKA01014684.1:15859-51843 GCA_004027165.1 Ctenomys sociabilis
TTTTTTTTTTTTTTTTTTGTCTTTTTGAGACAGGGTCTCACTATGCAGTTCAGGCTGGCCTTAAGCTCACTTTGTAGCTCAGGCTGGTCTTGAACTCACAACAATCCTCCTGCCTCAGCCTCCCAAGTGCTGGGATTACAGACCTGCGTCACCACGCCCGGCTTACATTGAGTTTAAAGAACTTGCTCAGTGTGCCTAAAAAATTCCCTAATCAGTGTTAGCACAAACCTACCTTTTCAGTGAAGTAAAAAACACTAACATTATAACTGAGTGTATTCTTCACTTTTCCCTTTCACCCATCCTAGATTCTTTTTCCTTTTGAAAAATTTCTTCTCATTTTGTAATACTTATTTTGCATTTTAGATCTTACTTACTGTTTCAATTTCTCACACCACAGGGACAATATGATGTTTAGACATGTGAGTCTGATTTATTTCACTTATTGTATGTCTTCCAGTTGCATCTACTTACCGATAAAAATTTCAAGTTTATCCTTCTTTATGGCTGAGTAGTATCCCATGCTATACTTTTTCTTATCCATTCCTAGTTTGATGGGCATTTGAGCTATTTCCAAGATTTAGCCATTCCATATTGTGCTGCTATAAACATGGATACATATGTATCACTGGGGTAAGATGTATTCAATTCTTCTGGAAAAATACCCAGAAGGGGAATAGCTGGGTGAAATAGCACCTCTGATCCTAGTTTTCTGGGGAATCTCACACTGATTTTCAAGTAGTTTCACAAGTCCACACTCCCACTAACAATGGAGAAGGGTTCCTTTTCCCCACAGCCCCTGTAGCATTTGATGTTGGTTGATGCTTTTGGTAGTAACCATTCTTTCTGTGGTGAGATGGAATCCGAGTGTTGTTTTACTGTGCATTTTCTCAAATGATTGATGGTGCTGAACATTATTTCATGTATTTACCAGTTGCACTTCCTCATCTGAGAAGTGTATATTTATTTCAGATGGGACATAATTTTTTACTGTTTTACAGTCACCCAGTCTGACCTCCAACTCCTGAGCTACATAGATCTCCTATCTGAGTCTCCTGAGAAGTTGGAAATGTAGTGCTCGCTGCCTTGTCCAGAAACACAAATAAAGGGTAGGTATAGTGTGTAGAGCTGGCCAGATGGCTCAGTGGACTGAAGCACCTGCTTGGGCAGGCACAGGGACTGAGGATCGATCCCCAGCATGCTGTGCCAGCCGCACCCCCAGGCGTGCTGAGATGGTGACTGAGGCTGGGCGTGGTGGTGTATGCCAGTAATGCCAGCACTTGGAAGGCTAAAACCTGGAGGATCACGACGAGTCCATTCTGTGTAGTGAGACCGTGTAGTCCCTGAACTAAAAGTACAAAAACAAAGTAGAGTGTGTACATTTCTTACCTACAGAAATATGTCATATATCATTTGTTTATACTTTGTGGATACCTGACAAAACCCTGTTGAGGACGTAGCTCAGCAGCACAGCACCTATCTGGCAAGCACAAGGCCCTGGGTTCAATTCCCAGAACAAAAAAAAAAAAAATCTTTATTTCCATATGACCCTGCCTTGAACTTGTCTAATGCAATAATTAAATAGACTCTGATAATGTCATACTAATATTTTTACACAGATTCTGATGTTTACAATCAGGTATTTAATGCATATTTCTTTTTATTTAAATAATACTTATCCTGAAAGATAGTATGTTATATAATTCATTTTTGTAGTGTGCCAATGGATGTCAAAGAGAGGAGACTGTATACACACAGACTCCTCAGAAATAAACAAGAAGTCAATTTGATGCAGTATTTTTGAGGCAATTGCTATGTAAAGTAGTACTGACTTGGATTCGACAAGTATACCGAAGCAGCATAGCATCACCAAAAATAAAGATAGAAGGAGGAAAAATAAGGGCCTGCCAGATAGTTCAGTGGACGAAAGTGCCTGCTCAGACAGACCAGGCCGATCCCCAGCCTGCCGGGCCAGCCCCGCCCCCTGGGCACACTGAGACAGCACGTAAGACTGGGTGTGGTGGCGCGCACTGCATTTCCCAGCCCCTAGGAGGCTGGAAAACAGGAGGAATCACTATGAGCCCACTCTGTGTAGTGAGACCCTGTAAACCCTGTACTAAATATATTTTTTAAAGGCATTAATTCTATGCCCTCTAAGCTGGTTATACGATAGGTGTGCTTCTCACACAATGAGTTTGCACCTGGGCCTCAGGGATCGTCTCTAAGTATGCTAGCAAAGACAAATAGAATATAATCCATCATAGCGTAAAATACCTAATTTCTTATTTCTCTTCTTATAAACCCTTTTTAATTCCGAAGATGAATCTGTTTCCCAGAATTTATATTCGAATACAATTTGCAGTTCTTAAAAGCATAATCTCTTTAACTTAAACATTTTGCATTTTCGTGGGGCACCAGGGAATATAAAATGATGCTCTAATTGAAACAAGACTTAATAAGCAGCCAGTGAAACCAGAAGAGTCCATGAACTGTAATCCCAGCTTCAATACCACTTGCTGTGTTCTTTGGTTTAATTGAATAATACACCAGAATTGAAGCCCCCCTTCATTTATTGAAAGAAATAAGCAGTGAAGGTACAGGTTCCCGAACTGGAATAAATTAAGATGTGGATTTTTGCCATTGTTATAGAGATGAATTTATGTAGTCATATTTGGTGAAAATGGAGCTTCTTGTCTAAAGAACTGTTTCTACAATTTAAAAACTGGTCTAGCAAAGCCTGTGGGTTGTGTACTGATTGCTGGTTATTTATTCCTTAAACTAATAGTACAATTATTTAATTGAATAATATGCTAGTCATTAATTCAACAAATTAAAATATCAAGTGCCAGTGAAAAGAACAAAGCAAACTTGTATGTACTGGGAGGGAAAAATTGACCAAACATATTCTTAGGTGAAAACCTTCAAAATAGAGTGCACATATACAGTATATGGCCTGTGCATGAGAGATATTCTGAAACAGCTAAATATGCTATTTATTTCATCCTCATAAATATAGCACCTAAGAAATTAAAAACTAATGCATACAGCACTGTCTGAAAACCTGATTCAAATAAGGTGGTAAGTAAATGCATACATGTGCTATAAATGTCTGCTCTAGGATGTCATTTTCACATTGCACAAAGGGGTTAAAACTTGGTATATGAAAAATTAAGTTTTTATTAACTTTTAAGAGGCTTTGAAGTTCTAGCCAACACAATACTGAGATAGCAAAAAAATCCTTGAGGGAATTGCATTTTGAGCACTTGATGACATAGTATCTATCCATTAAAATTATTTTAAACACTATATAGTGATAAGTAAATTATTTTTAGTAGAAAGTTAAATAGAAACTAAATTGTAGATGAAGAATATATATATATATATATATATATATATATATATATATATGTATGTATGTATGTATTACCTATCACCCAGCAATTTCACTTTGAAGTCTATGTCAGCAAACATACATACATTATATAGTCACAAAAATGTGTTCATATCTACTCACCAAAACCCAGGACCACAAATAACATAACATTATTTTCATAGAAATCATCTTTTCTGCTACTGATGAGCAAGAAAAACATCCCTTAGTATCATCTCACTTATTTTATTATTACAGTAATTTTCATAAGAAATGTATTGTCAATGTTGTAACTCAAAATAAGGATTAGAAATCAATTCAGTGGTCATAAAATAGAACAATCAGAGACAGACATTTCAAAAGTCACTTAAAGTATCACGATCATTTTTAACTTTGAGTGGTCCCTTCAGGACTGAGCAAGAACCTCAATCCTGCATCTGAAGATTGCTGTACAACTGGACGTTCCGGCCGACCGAGTGCCTGTTTCATCAGGTAAAAAGGGCTGCACCTATTGTCTTCGAGCACAGGCAAGAGCACGCCTGTGACATAGGGCCTGGTGCTCCTTTTCCCATTAACTTTGTGCACAGTAGCTCTCTGTTACTCTGTGGGAAACAAGACTTCAGTGAGAGAGTAGCCATTGGCTTTAGACATGAGTGGCGTTCCCAGGATCCAGGAACTATCAGCAACAGAGGTGGAAAGCACTGTCCTGACAAGGTGCTAGCAGGAGAGGGGCAAAGATGACAGAAGGGACAGCAGGGGCTGGAGATGGCCCTTGGAGCCACGGGGAGAGAAGCTGTGAGCTGTTCAGTTGGTATAATGACTGTCCCAAGGTGAATGCATAAAAGTAACAAATCATGACATCTCATTATACGTGGGCTTTAGTGTCAGCTCTCAGTCAGCATGACTGACTCACACAGACTAAAAATAAAACCAATAATAAAAATCCCAATTGCCTTGGTCTCTGACACTGCAGATTGAGAACTATATGGATAGGACAGCTCCTGCCTTTGACAGCTTCAAGTACTTCAAATAATAAAATGTCACTTAACAACTAGTTTAAATAGTTTGAAGATTCTGCAGTCACTAGTTCAAAATAAAAACCCTATGTCCTGTATTTTATCTTATCTGATACCAAAACTAGCAAAGAGCAGTGTAGCTAAAAGGCTAGCTACAAACAGCATTAGAGAACATTTGGAAGCTCCCAGATATTCAGGCAGGAACCCAAGCCGTTTGCCTCTTCCATCAGAAGGAAAGGAATTGTGGCTGGCTTCTCTGCGGAAGAGAATTTGTGGAAAGCAACCAATATGCCTCTTGTTTGCAAAACAGCATCTGTTCTTCCTACATGGAAATTAAAATTCCTGTTTTTTCATGGAAATCTCTCCATGTCCTTTCACAGGCCCAGATCAGGACTGGATACAGGTTGCTACAATTTGTACTCGGGTAGTAAAATAAAAGAAAGTGAAATTTTAAATTTGAGTGATAGTAAAAAAAGATCTGCTTATTCAAATATTTAAAATATCCCTCCTCCTGAGGGATGAAAATATATTTTTAGAATCACCTAATAAGAAAGCGGTCTGTAAAGTACTTTCTTCCTTTTTGGTTTTACAATACTATGTTAATTCCTTGAAATTTAGCTTCAAAGTTTTAGTATCTTTTTATTCTTCCATTCAACAAGTACATCCCAGGTCCTACAACCTGTCAGACAAAGGGCAAGTACTAAAGAGGATTAAAATATGAGCTGGAAGCAGCAGAAGTCTCCATGAACTTGAAATCTAATAAGAAAATTAGGGGAAATGTCACTTTCACCTCTGTGTGCACCCAGCCTGAAAGAGCCCGTGCGTGGTAGATTATAATCATGAAGTTCAACCCATTCGTGACCGCGGATGGCAGCAAAAATCACAAACACCACTGCAGTGCCCCCTCCTACATGCACTGGAAGATCTTGTCTTCCCTTCTTTTCAGGGAGCCACGGCAGAAGTACAACGTCCACCCCATGCCCATCCACAAGGGCGATGAGGTCCAGGTGGTTTGAGGACATTACAAAGGTCAGCAAATCAGCAAGGCAGTTTAGGTGTGCTGAAAGAAATCCATCATGTACATTAAGCGGGTGATGGCACGACTGTCCAAGTGAGCATTCACTCCAGCAACTCCTGGTGGTTATCATCAGGCTAAAACTGGACGAAGACAGAAAAAAAGGTTCTTGAACTCAAAGCCAAGTCTCAACAAATTGCAAAGAGAAAGGCAAATACAAAGAAGAGCTCACTGCGAAAATGCATGAGTGAATATAACCTGTCCTGCAGTTGTGGCTTACCTAGAGATGCCTAGCCTACGCGGTGCTTCTCTGGAGCTTTCCAGGGTGTCTCTGTAATGTTTCATTGCCTTGTTGTTTTGTTGTTCATATCTGGCTCTGTACATCTATTTTTGCACTTTTTGATTAATAATTTTGTTAATAAAATTGGGGCTATTTTCCAACTTTCCCCCTCCAAAAAAAGAGAGAGAAAGAAAATCAACACAGAAGGTAATGACAGTTCAAGACTATATATGATTTCATTTTAAAAGCCTAACTCTACAGCAGATGCCAGGGTTACACGGATTCTATCCTCTAGAAGCTAATAAACCACAGGGAAGATCATATACACAAGGAGAAAATCAGTAACACAATGTGATAAGGCCTAAAATACAGGAATATAAAATGTGTGCTATGAAATAACAAATAAAAATGACTAATGGAGGGCTGGATGATAGCTCAGTAGAATAAGCGACTGCCTAGCAAGGGCAGGGACCTGAGTTCAATTCTGGCACTGGAAAAAAAAAAGACTAATTGAGCCACCCATGGAATCAAAAGGTATTCATTGTCTCTGTCTTTTACCAGTTCTCTTGGATTGGAAAATGTGAGTGAGAGCTTTCTAGGGAGAGGATGAAATCCATGATGGAGAAGATCTTCCAAACCAAATGATAAGACACAAATGTGAGAAATCAGGGGATTCATCCAATTTTTGCCTATTATCAACCCCATTTACCCTCACAATTGTGCTTTGGCACAGCATAAGGAATGGCTAGCATAATGATAGTTAAAAATTACTAGAACTGGGCCGGGGAGATGGTTTAGTGAAATAAGCATTTCCCTGGAAAGTGCAAGGGCCTGAGTTCCATCCCTGGTTCCACCAAAAAAAAAATTACTAGAACTTCAGCAATATTGAAGAAGATCAATGCAAATGAAGTATAATGCTAAGGATCAAGATTTTCCCTACCTGCTGACCAAGGAGAGACATCAGAAAAGTTAGTTATTATCAGAATACATTCATGTTAATAGTTAAAACTGCTTAGCTATTTAGAGATTGGACTAGGCATATGAGAGATTTGCGTTAGAGGAGTGATCTCAGGTATTGAGAGAAAAAAAAATCTAAGTTCTGATAGAATCCATAGCACCTTAAGGCCAACAACAAACAAGCAACTTGCTCTGTCTTCATGCTGCAGTTGTACCATTTCTTTGATGTCATCACATCCTCTGAGTCCGAGCCATACACGACAGATCCAGAAGAGGGACTTAGATCCAAGCCACTATGCTCTACCTTCAAATAATTGTCCCATATTTCTTTGATATCTTCAATCTTTACCTTATAAACTTAGAAATATATTTATTTTTTAATGTGTTTGGTACAGGGTCTCGCTGTACAGCTCAGCCTCACAGTGATCTTCCTGTTTTCAGCCTCTCCATCACTGAGATTACAGGCATGAACCACCATGCCCAGTCCCAGAGGCTGGCTCAGCACTCCAGAAATGGAGCCAGCGTGGGTTGTGTTGTCTAGCATTGAACCCCAGTCTCTGTGTTTGCCTAAGCAGGTCCTTAGTCTTCTGGGCTATCTCACTGACCCTTAAATTTATTCATTACTTTATCTTTTAGAAAATATTTTGCTCATTTGCATTTGCCATCCCCAACCTACTATCTCTGCTATTAAGCAAACAAAATCAATGATAATAATAAGCACAAAAACCATAATTAATATTGACTGGGCACTTGCTAAATGTCAGACACCATGACTTACGTGCTCTGATTTATCTATCTTCTCACCAAATCATAGTGCAGGCACCAGTGCTATTCCTTTCTTATTGATGAGGAACAGATTTATTAACCTGAGTAACTGAGTCTCAAGAAAAGGAAGCTTATGGAGATAATCCGAAAAGCTGCACTCTGAGGAACACCTGCCAGAGGGTCCTTAGTCATGTCGTGCACAGCCACCTGTGATGACTCATCACTTAATTAATTCTGGAACAGAATCTTCTCTTTCAAGATCCGAGCCCATCTTTGAACTTCCTACAGGGCATTTCCACTTGAATAATCTGCTGGAAAGCCAAACTCTACATGCACAAAACTGAAACTATAATTACCTCCTCTGATAGTCTCTGAAAAATTCCTTCTGGTAATCCACACTAGGTACTTGAGAGTGAACTTTGCTTTTTTCTTCTCGACCCCTCTTCCTTTCTTCCTCAGATTCTACCATGAACCATTCTCCATGGCCCATGATAAGTCCTTCCAGCCTCTCCTACATAGCAATGCCTTCTTCCAACTTCAGTGCCCAAATCCAGCTTGATGCTATTTCTTCACTCTAATAGGACAACAGACATTGACAATCTCTCTGGGTCCTCTCCACACACAAGTCAGCATCATCCTCTCTTCACAGCTCTTATCTTGGCTTCTGCATGCTTTAAACCTTCTGTTCTTGTACATTATTCAATATCTACATTGTCCACATAGGATGGATTCCTGGATTTGACTTAATTTTCCATGTGACAGTCATGTATATATATGGCTGCTGCTTCAGAGGTTGAATGTCCTTCTGAATGTCCACTGTTTGTCTCCTATCTGGACAACACTGAAAAAGTTCTCCAAAGAACCTCCGCTATGAACTGAAGAGTCCAAATGTCAGCTCCTTTTCAAAAATTCCCAAACTGTTCTTCCCACACAATTTGTCATCACTACCTTCAGAAATCTCCCACCTTTATTCACACAATAAGACATTTGCTACATTTGCAGTGTGTATCCTCGTGTCTTGTGTTTCTCTGTTCTCCACCCAGCTCACACCTACCTTAATAGTAAGGATCCGCCTTTATTTGCTCTTGCATACTCAGCATAGTGTGTAGCATCCACATCAAATAAATGTTAATCTGATTCATTGATTTTAAATTGACTTGATGATAATAATATAGTATCAAATTCATGTGTCAAAACAAACTCTAAGAATATGTATATGTGTGTATATGAGTATGCATCTGTATGTGTGTCTGTACATATTATATATGTGTGTGTGTGGTATGGGAGGTCAAACCCAGGGATGCTCTACTTCCAAGCTACATCCCCTGGACATTTTCTTTTATGAGACAGGGCTCAGAACTTTCTGCCCTTGAGTTCTCTGCCTCAGTCTCCTTGAGTAAGCATGCATCACATTGCCCAGCTTCTAAAAACACTTTTGTTTTCAAATATAACAACATTTATGGAGAAGCATACTAAAAATTTCTCAGCAGAAGAAAAGTGGTAGTGACAAAGGGTGCCTGATATTTTTAGCCTCAAATAGAAGACACCCAATTTCATAGGAACTTTGCTACAAAGAGATTCTCCTAAGATGCCCCGCAAACGTGTGGAGGTCAGATAATTAGCAGTTACTTCTCTACATGTCACAATTTGAAGGTTTTTCTGAATGTTTCTAGAGCTTTTTTATTCCTATCTCCCTTGGTTTTATCCTTCATAAGATCATCATTGAGAATACTAATGACCCACTAAAAAAACCAATGTCCTGTCATCAGGCTCTTCTAAGGAGTGAGGCTCGGGTCTGTTAGGTGTGTCATTATAGTGCTGGTGGTAGAAACAGCTGCAAACCTTTCCTGGAGATGTCAGCTGGCTTGCAAAGTGGCAGAATGTGGCCTTCAGATGAAACTGAATGCCAAGTCAAAATTAATTTACTTAATATTTTATTTATGATTCACTGAATTAATAATAAAGGATATTTGCATGGACAAGATTTTTAAGCAGTGGAGTAGGTTCTGATTGAATTAGTATGTCCTTTCAAAATATATCTAAAATATTAGCATAAACAAGCACGCTGAAGTGAAAGCCAAACATCTACTTACAAAAATTCTTTATACCTTAGCCAGTACTACCCATCCAAATTAATGAACAGGTAGCAAGTGGTATCACACTACTGTACAGAAGCTAAAACTCCACCTGTGAGAATTTTAGTCTTCATGAAGTTTTCTTGTGTTGAAGTTAATAAAAATGTGAGATCTGATTGATCTACAATATTCTAACCTAAGGTGATATCCTACAGAACTATTTTTTTCTAATTCATGTCCAAAAAGCCTTTTCAAGTAAGAGTATAATTAGGTTCAAATGTATTGAAATAAATAGAAGTGAACACTATTTATACAAGAAACTGAGGCATCACAAGCAGTTCCTGATTTCCCCAAATTGTAATTCATAATAGAATAAACTTCAAGTATCCTTGATTCATCCTAAATTTTGATCCCTGTTTGACATGTATGAATCCGGATCTATCCCTAGCACTTATTTTCATAGAAATTCATATGGAAGCCGGGTGTGGTGGCACATGCCTGTAATCCCAGCACTTGGGAGGCTGAGGCAGGAGGATTGTTGTGAGTTCGAGCCCAGCCTGAGCTACAAAGTGAGCTTAAGGCCAGCCTGAACTGCATAGTGAGACCCTGTCTCAAAAAGACAAAAAAAAAAAAAAAAAGAAATTCATATGGAAAGAGGCAGATCAAAAAATTATTCTAAAATTTATTTTAGCTTAATCCCATCCATAGTTAACAACTGAGGATCAGGCATCAGTTCTCCACCCTGTCCCTTTATTCTGTTGACCCCAGGGAAGTCACCCAACATTCCTGTTTCAGTTTGTATACCTGGAGAATAAGAACCATAATACTGATTTCATGCCAGGTTTTAAGGTTTGAATCTTCTAGAATATTTCATGCTACATGACCCAAGCTCCACTTGTGTTGATCTAATAGCAATGAGACAGTTTCAAAACAGGTTAGTAGGACAGTTACAATAATTAATACAATGTGTATTGTTGTCTTTGTGGTAGTTATTCATAGTGTAAGATGCAGACATGGTATCCTGTCCTAACACTGTTAGCACAGATCTTTCTTCTCATTGAATTAAGAGAAAGTAGCTGTGTATTTATCTTATTTTGTATATGCAGATACAGAATGGTCCTTCATTTATATCCCCATTTTTGTTTATTTTTGTCAGAGATGGGTATTTCATTGCCCTTTACATACTGTAGATGCACGAATTCAGCAAAATAATCCAACTTAGTCCAGTAGTCCATAATAGTAGTGGGTTATCCATAGGACTGGCAATATCAGAAGTCGTTGACTACAGCCTTTTACAGCTCAAAAGAAGAAATAAAAATAGAAAGTTATAACAATTGAAAGTGAGGACCTAAAAATTAAATAATGAAGAGAGGGCAAGGAAAAAAGCTAGGAAACATAACGGGAAAAACTATACATCTACATGCAACTCTTTTATTTCAAACTACAGAAGAGTTTCCTACATTCTAGAATCCCTAGGATCATCTTCATCTGGAATCCCTGGGGATCACCATCATTTTAAATGGGAGCCACAGATGGACAGTTCTCAGATTTAGATGTCTGTGCTGGACCTCTCTCCTGAGCTCTAGTTTCAAGTGTAAAATTTCCCACCCTGCACCTTTCACAAGACGTCTAATAGTGATCTCAGATCCAATGTCACACCTTCCTCTTGCTAATCAGGTTAAAGCCCTCAGATTACTCCTTAGCCCTTTTCTTTCCCTTCTTTTTTTTTTTTTGGCAGAACCAGGGATTGAACTCAGGCCCTTGTGCTTGTCAGGGAAGCGCTTCTTCCACTGAGCCATCTCCCCAACTCTTTTCTTTTCTTTTGATCTTTCTCAACCTACAGCTTAACTGAAGGAAATTCAGGGCTCTTTCTTCCATTTATCCAGTGTTCAAATGTTAACTCAACTAGGTTGATTACTGAAGCCTCCAATACGCTTCACTGCTTCCACCCACAACGACTTCCACATGTTCTCCACAAAGTGTCAGCGTGATTCTAGCAGAATATAAGGCAGATTATGTCAAACTCTACAGTGACTCTACTTAGAACCTGAGCCCAAGTTCTTAACAGCTGTAAACCCCACCTAAAAGTCACCTGCTTCCAACATCACCTCTAGCAGTCTTTGTTCCTTCTTCTGGAGCTGCTACCTCCTTGCCATCCTGCAAAGCGCCAGCCATCTCTGTCCAAACATTCTGCATTTTATTTTTTCTCTTAGCTGTTGTGTGCATGGGTGCAGGGTCTCACTATGCAGCTCAAACTCTAGTGATCTTCCTGTTTTCAGCCTCCCTAGTGCTGGTGTTGCAGGCGCACACCACGACCCCTGGACTCTGTCAGCTCAGGGCACTCTGTGAGTAGGGCCAGCATGACATGTAGAGCGAGGAATGGAATCCCAGCCCTACTTGCGCTTGCCTAAGCAGGTGCCTAGTCCACTGAGCTACCTCACAGTCTGCATTTTTAAAACTCTAAGGCAATGTTCTTTCTCCAGATGCCCACCTGACTGTCTCTTTCATATCTTTCTGTTACTGGTCCAAAGGTCACATTTTTATTATACTATGTAAAATTTTAAGCCAGACTTTTCTCTGTAAAATTTATAACAAACTTTCTCAGTAATTTAAAATTTAAACTTTTCTTGACTGTGTCTCCCATTATAATATCAGCTCCATGAGACCAGGGTTTTGTTTTATCGTTTCGTTTTTGTTATTGTTGTTGTTGGTTTTTGGTCTATTTTGTCCATTACTTTGTCTTTAGTGCTTCAGAGAGTGCCTAGAAAATGTTAACTACCAGTCATTGCCAATAATAACAAATATTTGTTAATAGATCAAGTTTCTATGGTTTATGTACCCATCTTCCTCCATTTTTTTTCCCTAGTGGACCTGAGCTGTATGCTTGGCCTATTTTTTTCTTGAGACAGGATCTTGCAAAGTAATTAAACTGCCCAAGATAGGCTAGAATTTGTGGTGCTCCTGGCTCAGCCTGCTTGAGTGCTGGGATTATAGATATGCACCACCATGCCCTCTTTAATAAATAATCATTTCAGTTACTTCCCACGATGTACACATTCATGTGGAAGTCTTCTTAGAGTACATATTTAAAAGTTTCAAATATTTGTACATGTTTTAACAGTTATTGCCTGTCTCCTAAAAAGACTGTAACAATTGGGGTGGGCAGTAACTCATTATGCAGTTTATGCTGGCTTCAAACCCACAGGGTATCATCCTGCTTCAGCCTCCTGAGTGCTGGTATTACAGGTATGTACCAACAAACTCAAAAAAGACTGTAATAACTTTTATGTTAATATTTTATTTATTCATTTTCTCACTTATTTATTTATTTGACACAGGGTCTTGCTACACTGCTCAGATTCACAGTGCTCCTACTGTCTCAGCCTCCCCAGTGCTGGGATTACAGCTGCACACCACCACTCCCGATTTCAGATTGAACCCAGTTCCTCACCCTTGCCAGGCAGGTGCTCAGGCCTCCCAGCTACCTCCCCAGCCTAACTTCTATTTTAAAGAATAATGTATAAACATACTTCTTTACCATCTACCTTGCATATTTTGTCCCTTTAATCTGTTTCTTTGTGCTTGGAAGATCCTTTTGTCCTCAAGTCTCACTGTCTCCTTACCAACATTCTACTCATTTTTCAAAACCCGGCTTCATAGAATAATGTCTGGAGGCCAGGAAGAATAGGTGAGAGATGAGGTAGAGAAAAACTGGGTAATAAGAAACAAGATACAGCTGCGTAAAAGAAATGAGAACGCATTCTACAGCATAGTCAAGTGACTATGGGTTACAATAAGCTGTTTCATTTTATGAAGAACAGAAAAGAGAAGCTCAAATCTTCTAGCTACAAAGAAATGATAAAGAGATAGTCATATATTCCTGGTCAACACCACAGATTTACACCCTTGCTAAGCACCTCAGGTCATCTAACTATTGTTTTTGCTGGGGGAGACTGGGGATTGAACTCAGGCCCTTGCATTGCTTGCCAGGCAAGCGTTTACTCTACTGAGCTATATCTCCCCAGCCCCTCAGTTCATCTAACTTAATTGATGTGCAGAACACATGTTAAAGGAGACATTTTTAAGATACAGTAGAGAAAGTACAAAAGGACCAATCATAGTAGAATTACATTCTTAAACATTTCCTACCATCTCAAAGGTAGGCTTGTAAAATTTTTAATATTAACAGGTAATGTTGCTGTTGGAATAAGTGCTTCCCTGGCCTGTTTAGTTGTTAAACTTCCTATAAATCGAAATGTAATCTTCCCCAGGTTGTTCCATGTCTTTAGGTTTCAGCTTCAGATGTGTGATATATATGAAAAAAAAAATCCTGACCACAGGAAGCCTATGGGAGCAAGACCAGTGTCTTGGAGGAGACACACTTGATATTTCCCTCAGCCCAGCTGGTGACTTCATCAGTGCCTCTAGGGTAAAGTTGTCTCTGCCGCCATCTTTCTAAAACTTGTGCTTATAATGACAGTAGTCATTATAAGTAGTAGTGACAAAAGTATTTCCAAGCAGTGTCAGACTGCCAGGTTTCTGCCCCCAAGCCTGCCAAGCAAGTGAGAAGTTCTGTGACTCTTCCAGAGTGCCAGATTCAAATCCTAATTCCATCACCTTACAGTTGCTTGAAATCACAGAAGGCACTTATCCACTCTCAGCCTCCATATCCCATCCACTGTAGGAGAATGAAATGGGTCTCCTAGGGACTAACTGAGCAAATAAGCTAAAGCATTCAGCGAAGCACCTGCCACACAAGACAGCTCAGGTGTTTTAGTTACTGTTATTATACCACAATATCGTCAAGCGATCAATGCAGGCATCTAAATTTTCCATCCTGTTACTCAGGGATAGAATTCAGTATGTTTATGTTTAGCCAGGCATAGTGGCTCAGGCCTGTAATCCCAGCACTTGGGAGGCTGAGGCAGGAGGATTGTTGTGAGTTCGAGACCAGCCTGAGCTACAAAATGAGCTTAAGGCCATCCTGAACTGCATAGTGAGCCCCTGTCTCAAAAAGACAAAAAAATAAAATAAAATAATAAATTATATATATATATATATATATATATATATATATATATATATGCTTATGTTTAAGTCAGCAGAAGGCATGTGTCTTGTCTTGGTGTTTATGAATGCCTAAAAATTGACTTAAGCTTTCAATCTGTGCTTATTTGGTGTTGCAGAAAGATCTTGTAAAATAAAATCTTGGGGCTGGAGAAATAGGTCAGTGGAATAAGTGCTTCCCTGGCAAGCACAAGGGCCTGAGTTCAATCCCCAGTTCCACAAAAATAAATAAATGAATGAATAAATAAATAAATAAAATCTTCAGGAAACTTTGCATTTTGTGTGACAATAGATACTTTTAATCATCTTTACCAGGTGAGCAAGCTTACCCCCTGTGCTGTCTGCCTTGAGTAACAGTACAAGAAAAATTTCATTCATCTGTTCAACAGTACTACTTAATGTTATAATCAATTTTATAAGTTTTATTCCCCATATGATTATACCTATGAGGTTTTTTTTCTTTTGCATTTATTCATTAAGATACTGTAAACAATGATTATTTATTCATTTGATATAGTGTCTCACTATGCAACTTGGAATCATAGTGATCCTCCTGTCTCAGCCTCTGCAGTCCTAAGATTATAGACATGCACCACCACACTGGTTTCAGGGCTGGCACTGCATGTGCTACCAGGGATAGAACCCGGGTCCTTGTGCTTGCCAGGCAGGTGCTTAGACCACTGAGCCATCTCCCTAGCCCAAGCAATGATGGCTTGTAATAACAATTTTTCTTCATATTTAAAGGTATTATAAAATACTAATGATAGAACCAAAGTTTATAATTAAAAAATAAAGTTACATATGGGTGCACTTTTTTCTGGTATTAAGGACTGATCTGAAGGAACACTGCCTACGTTCTTGCCACTGAAAATATTATAGGTGTATATAATACATGTTTACACATGTTTGTATATGGGATAGCCACATTCCTCATAGGCACTTACATATATAAAGCATCTCACAATACCCTCCTTTTTAAAAATCTCCTTTCCCTCCCCTCCCTGCTTAAAGCTAAGAAACTCAGTAAAATTTGTTATTACATTCTGCATATCGAATAATGATTGTTCAATGTCCACATTATGCATCATAGTTGTAAAATAAGACGTCAATCCTCAATTTTTTTTTATGTCTTTTTGCGACAGGGTCTCACTATGCAGTTCAGGATGGCCTTAAGCTAACTTTGTAGCTCAAGCTGGTCTTGAACTCACAACAATCCTCCTGCCTCAGCCTCCCAAGTGCTGAGATTACAGGCATGTGCCACCACGCCTGGCCAATCCTCATTTTTAAAAAAGTCTAATTCAGGTTGGATATGGGCATACGTTCCTGTAGTCCCAGCTACTCAAGAAGATAGGCTCATGGCCAGCCTTGAGAATTTAATGAGACCTTGTCACAAAATAAAAATATTTAAAGGGCATTAGAGGAATGTGGCACAATGGTAGAGTACTTGCCTCACACATTTGCTATCCTGGGCTCAATTCCTAGTATTTCTTTCTTTTCTTTTAATCTACAGGGTCTCATTAGGTAGCTAGGACTCATAATGATTCTCCTGTTTTCACCCTCCCAAGCGCTGGGATTCCAGGCGCGCACTACCAACGCCCAGTCTCCACCGCCATCTCGGCCGCCCCGGTGGGTGGGGCGAGCACGGCATGCAAGGGTTGGAACCCTAGTCCCTGTATCCACCTAAGCAGGCACTTTAATTTGCTGAGCTACCTGGCCGGTAGCTAGTATTTTAAAGAAAAAGACAAAGCTAGAATTTGGTTTATATTTAACGATCAAAGTGGAGGATCTAGTGTTAGAGCCCTTGTCTAGAAAGTAAAAGGGCTAGGATTCAATCCTCAGAACTACAAAAATTAACATAAAAAAATGTAATAGTAAAAGTCAGTTATGTAAAAATGTACATTCTGGTGAAATCACTTATTCATTAGATGACATAACCTATTTCTTGATCTTATTAATTATATATATATATATATATATATATATATATATATATATATATATACATATATATCTTCAAAGACCATCTTTTATTGATTAAATAAAATTCTCACTCAACTCAGATTCATGAAAGCATGTAAGTAGAGTCATTACCACAACAAAAACTTGAAGAAAGAGATAACTCACTAGAAAGCTAAAGTGTGTTGAGGTCCATTTTTCTGAAAGATAACAAATCGTTTTGAATTAAATTGGAAAAGTAATTTCCAATGGTCTGAAGTTGCCATCCTCATTGGGATGCCAATAATTTGAATCAGCTGCATGACATCAAGAAGCCCTAGACATGGGCCCGGATGTTCTTTAGGCCTTTTCTTCAGAAGCAAGCTGATTTAATACAAAGCATGTGTCAGAGAGAGCACACAAGGGGTCTTTGAAGTGTCTGATTATCTTAATATATAAACATTAGAAAATAAGAACATGAAATATAAACTTTTCATATTATTAACTACTGTTAATCACTAATGATTTTTATCCATCATTTCAAAATCCTAGGAAAATGGAAGAAAGGTGTTGAAGTTGGGTTTCATTTATTTTTATCTTACTTTATTCTTCCCACAAACTGTTCTTTCACTTAAAATTCTACATGTATAATGTTATAACACAAGTTTGTTTTGAAACACTAGATTACTTTTGTAAACAGCAAGTTTCTCAGTTGTGGGGCCAGGGAGATGGCTCAGTAGAATAAGCACTTCCCTGGCAAGCGCAAGAGCCTGAGTTCAATCCCCTGTTCGGCCAAAAAAAACAAATAAAAAAAGTTTCACAGTTGTCACTGGAAGGGACAAATGAGGTATCAAATTAAATTTTTCATATTTATTTTCTTATACGACCCAAACTTAGATTTTGGTGACTTTTATTCAAACTCACTACTGCTAAATTGCAAAACATTGTCTCTGTCCTGAAGACCATGACAGAGAACTTTATCTGCATTCAAATCGCCTCCTGCTTTGTGGTATTTCAATAATAAAACAGCAGGGCTGAGGGCTCATGATGAGAAATCTGACTAATTACCTGTTAGATGATAGATGGTTGTAACTCTCCAGTGCCACTCACTGAAAACAACACCCTTCGAGATATCAATCAGCTCTCTGACAAATCCAATTTCTCTCACATTTAGTGGACAATAAATGGGAATTTTACTTCCACTCCTACATTGTACAGTTTTTACTTAAAAATATGCAGGATACTATTTTAATAAAGTACATTTTTAAGTAAATTAGTATTTAAATACCTGACATGTTCATATTTCAATCTCTCGGCTTTTAAATAGATAGATGGTGGAAATAATTAACACTGTAAATCTGTATTGTTTTCCATTGTGGAAGCCGAGGTGTACTTAATAGTAGTTTTCCTATTTTCTTTCTACATTTACATTTAACTCAAATTATTCACAACAACTCTAATGGCTGTGTTCACTCTCTCCCTTTTTTTTTAATTTTGTGGTAAATGAGTTGGATGAACATTCTACATGAGATTCAAAAAGCAGAATGTCCAATTAACACTGCCACATACCAGCATGTGGGCAGAGTTAAAGCAAAGAGAGACTGAAGCATGGAAATTGAAAGCAGGCCCGGAGAAACTCTCCTCCTCCCTCATAAAGAATGACTACATAGGTATATAAAGTAAAGCCATATTAATATGCTGATCTGTGAAAGGCTCAAGTCAACAACTTCTGTGGATAACCTACTACTATTGTGGACTGCTGGAATGTGTTGGAGTATATTGCTGAATTCACACTCCTATAGTATTTAGATGCCAATGGAATACCCATCTCTGACAGGACTAAACAAAAAAAAAGGGGGCTACAAAGGAAGGACCATTTTGTATTTGTATATACAGAATGGTTAGGATAGATACACTACTTTCACTTAATTCAATGAGAAGAAAGATTTGTACTAATAGTGTTTGGGTAGGATATCCTGTCTGCTTCTTGTACTATGGACAACCACCAAGAAGAGAACAATGCACAATGTACTAATATCTGACACTGTCCTATTAATCAGCTTTGAAATTGTCTTATTCTTATTTGTTTCTCAATGAAATAAAAAAGAAGACTGACTACATAGTCAACATTGGGAATTTGTGGTGAATCTTAATAAGTTATAACCTTCTCTATCTTGTTTTTTTGTTAAAGTGAAGAAAGCTGAAGATGGTAGAGGAGTGGAATAAATAGGGAGAATGTTCCTATTTATTCATGAAAAAAGATGTTACCTCCATGTATTAAAATGCTTGATAATGTATAGTTTGAAACCAAACACTCTCAGACATTTTTGATGCCTTGATAAGCTAATACAACTTCACTGAAAGACAATTTAGCAATAGCTAATCAAAAATTAGAACCTTGGGCTGGGGAGATGGCTCAGTGGAATAAGTGCTTCCCTGGCAAGCTCAAGGGCCTGAGTTCAATCCCCAGTTCTGCCAAAAAAGAAAAAAAATTAGATCCTTACAACCAACAATCCCTCTAGGAATGTCACAAAGGTCTAGTAATTATGAATTATCTTCAAACATCTTTATGAATATTCACTACAGTTACGTTTTTAATAAAAAATTGATGAAAAAAATTGAGAATTCCTCCATCGAACATTGGTTTCACAATATATGTACACTTATTTGAAAATTGCTATAAGAATAGCATTTAAATATTCTTAGCACAAAAGAGCTAAGTACATGAAATAATTAATATGTTGATTATCTTGAGAGTATTGTTCCATGATGTATACATATAAACATTACATTGTAAATAAATATGCAGTGTTTGTCCACTAAAAATAATTTTTGAAAAAATAATCAGAACCTCAAAATAGATATTATTTTGTAGATAAATAAATAATGTGTGTACAGCCAAACACAGTTTTTAAAGGAAAATAAGGTTGATCTATACATGTGCTGTTTTGGAGCACTACCCAAAACACATTTTAAGTGAAAATAAACCAGATACATCTGAGTTTTTAAAAAGCACATAGATACAAATATATGTTTGATTTTGAGGAGAGAATATACGGCAGGGTACATAGCAAATACCCAGTGCAAGGAACTTTGGAGAGGAGGTTGGAGGTCTGAGTTTTACAGAATTTACTTTCCATTTTATAGTCGGTCATACTGTTACAACTGCTATCAAACTTTTTGTTTCCTTTCCGACAATAAAAAGAATTCATAAAAAATGCACCATAATAAATGCATCATACTTGCCTATGTAGGTACTAATCTGCACAGCTGAGCCAAAACATTCCTAACTGTTTCAAGGACAAACATTTGGAAGTTTATAAGAATGCTGCTTTTTCTTAACAGAAGTATGGAAAATACAGTGCAGGGTAACACCAATTCTGAGCTGCACTTGAGCTTAATATTGAGGGTGATTGTCTACCTATGACGTAGTCTAGGACTAAGAATTGAGACTGAATGATTGAGGTCCACAATATCTATTTTAAGCCACCTGGAAGCACAAAAGGTTATTCTAGCGGGGAAGCACATCAAACGTACACTCTGCCTACTGAGCTATTTGAAGAGGTCTACAATGACTAGACAATTTTTAAAAGTTCAAAAGGTAGGAATCTCATCCTTACTTAATGCTATGAATATATTGGAGATAGATTCTTTTTTCCATGTATGGAAATATATGTTGGTTCACAAACATACACACACATGCACACAATGTCTTTTATGCACCCTTCCCAAGGATTAGTTACTGAAGCATAGTAGATGTGAAACAAGGAGAAATGACTCAAATTGGAGTGACACTAGAGATGAGGGAGAGGAAAGGAAGAGAGGGAAAAGAAAAAAGGAGACTAAAATAGAATCAAGTACTTCTGTAAATAAGGAGGGGAAGAGAGGTTGAAAGGAAGGGAAGGCAATAGGAAGAAAAGAGAAACCAAATTATGTCATGTTGTCACAAATGTGATCATTATGTTTATCTAAACTGCATGAATAAAATTAATTTTTAAAAAGAATTACTTGCCTGGTGCTGTTGTGCATGCATATAATCCCAGTTGCTCTGGAGTCTGATGAGTCAAGATGATCACAAATTCAAGGCCAGCCTGGGTTATGTAGCATGACATTGTCTTTAAAGTCAAAGTAAAGAGGCCTACAGATACAGTTCAGTGATAGAGTGGCAGGGTTTGACCCCTCCCCAAGTATGAAAGAAAGAAAGAGAGACACAGAGAGAGAAAGAGGGAGAGAAAGAGAAAGAGAAGGAGAAAGAGAAAGAGAAAGAGAAAGAGAAAGAGAAAGAGAAAGAGAAAGAGAAAGAGAAAGAGAAAGAGAAAGAGAAAGAGAAAGAGAAAGAGAAAGAGAAAGAGAAGGAGAAGAAGGGAAGGAGGAAAGCAGGAAGGGAGGGAGGGAGTCAGAGGAGAGAGGGAGAAGCAGGGTGGGGAGGGACAGGGACAGAGAGAGAGAACAATTAGATATACACAATGCTAAGAGAAATAAACACCTAAAAACTCTAAAAGAAAGTCTAAAACTGATGTGATCAAATGCCTTGCCATGGCTAATTTTAGCAAGAAATAAAGTTTTCAAACAACGCATCATAAGGAATGTAAAGGCAGCCTATTTTGGTGACATGCTCACGCAATCCCAGCACCACAGGAGGTTACGACAGGAGCACTGCAATCTGGAGCCAAGCCTGGACAACTCCACAACTTAGTGAAATCACATCTTAAAACAAAGTGGTGTAGAGATAGCTCAGTGCCAAGGTCCTGGGTTCAGTTCCCCAGGACCACAAAAGAAAAAACAAGGAAAATGTTGAAGGCTTTAGAACATTAAATTAAAAAGAAAAAGACAAACATGAGGATAAAGACTTTTTAAAAAGTCTTCTACAAGTGATGAAAAACTAGAGACATTACATACAGTGATACACTATATTGAATTCATGTCACGAAAACAGTAGTGATGTACTGTAAGAGAAGACAAAATTTGAAGCAAAATTCCAAATTTTAACCACGACCTATTTAGGCAATAATAATTGTAGGAAGGAAGTTTACAGTTCCTTTTCACCTTGAAACATCTACTTTCCTATATTTTTACTATATTTTTAAAATATATACATATGTTATGTGTTTTCAGAATATTTTTTAAAGATTTATTATGAAGGTTAAAAAATACTACAAAATAACACCAATAAAAATATAATTATCTATCATAATTAGTATATTTGAGAGCAATTTATAGTAAAAAAATTAAATGATGTGATTTTTATAAATTCTTTTTTTAATCTGTATTTAGTACAGGGTCTACAGGGTCTCACTAGGTAGCTTGGACTTACAGTGATTCTCTTGTTTTCAGCCTTCCAAGCTCTGGGATTGCAGGCAAGCACCACCATGCCCAGTCTCAATCCCTGTCTCAGTGCACCCCTGGGTCAGGGCCAGCACTGCACCCTGGGACTCGAACACTGGCTGCTGTACTCTGCTTTAGCAGGCACTTTAGTTCACTGAGCTATCTGACTGGCCCTTTTTAAAATAATTTCAGCAAAATAAACCTACACTTACACCATGTCAGCCAACCATTCCAGTTCAGTATTAATCCAAGGGAAAATTAAACACAACAAACGAAGACTCATTGAATATTGTCAAAACATTTGATTTACTGAGAGGGGGAGCTGTGGCTAAAACTTCTCTGACTGTACTTAGAATGTATTAGTGTTAGTAATGTCTTTAAATATTTATGATACATAATATCACAACATAACTATTTATTTGCATATGGTTCACAAACACATAGGAAAAAACATGACATTTCCTGTCTAGTTCTAAGTCAATAAATATTTGAGTACCTTACCATATTCAAACTCTATTTTAGCTCATTGATACAGCAACATAAAAGACTGATCTTTTCTTTTCTAGGAGTTTTTAATCTTGTATGAGAATATATGTTCATTGGGAATATACTTAATAATTTAGTTAGATTTTGAAGTGTATAAAGCCTAATTCTCATTATTAAACCGCAGCTAGCATATTTATTTAGAAATTGTGGAAGGTGGACCATTTTGAAACTTAAATAAAGGTAGAAGATGAAGGTAGGGATTATCAACATGTAAAAGAAAAGGGAAAGTATGATTCAAATAGAAAAAACAAAATGATGGCTGTATCTTCAAGATGGCCTTGAATTCACTACATCGTGCAGGACACGTGATCCTCATGCCTCAGCTTCCTGAGTGCTGAGATTATGGGCAAGCAGCTTCCTACCAGCTTCAAACTGGAGATGTTAATATAACAAATAAAGTCATGAATTACCAAAGAAAAACCTAATAAAAATACAGCTAGAAATCCAAAAGGAGGAAAACTATCAGACTTTACATTCAAAGCCAGGTATGGTGGTGCACACCTATCCTCCCAGCTCTTAAGAGGGTCAGGCAAGAAGAGGATTACTGCAAATTTGAGGCCAGGGGGTTACGTAATGAGTTCAAGACCAGCCTGAACTATCACATAGTGAGACTCTGTCCAAAGAAAAAAAAGACTTTGTATTTGAAGTTTCTAACTAGATAAAATGCAAACTTGGTCCAACAGTAATAAAAAAGGAAAGGCATGATTCAGCAAGTCCAGAGGGTGTCAGGTGAGCCTGCTGAGGAGCGCATGCATTGAGGCGGTCCTGGCAGCAGCGTTCCTAGCAGCCGTACGGAGGGACGTGCTAAGGATGCATGAGTGGATGAGTACTTTTTAAATGAATACAAACACAATGGATTATTAGCCACCCTTGAAAAAAAGGAAATTCTGTCATTTAGCAACTTGCATAGACAGAGAGAATATTGTACTGATTTAAATTAAATAAGCCAGATGTGCCTGACAAGCGCAAGGGCATGAGTTCAATCCCCAGTTCCACCAAAAATAAATAAATAAATAAGACAGATGCAAAAAGATAAATGTTGCATGATCTCATTTAAATGTGGACCTTTAAAAAACTGAGTTTCTAGGCAGGCTTAGCATGCTGTCTCTAATGCCAGTGCTTGGGAGGCTGAAACAGGAGGACGGTCGTAAGTCCCAGGCCAGCCTGAACTGCAGAGGGAGACCTTGTCTAAAAATGAAAAACTGAAATAGGAGTAGAGAAAAATGGTACATAGCAGAGGCAAGAAGAAGCGCTATGAGGTGAGGCAAGGGGAGCGAGGTGCAATGAGGAAGACCTGTGCCGAGGGCGTAGCCAGTGAGCAGTGCTGAAGTGACTGCTTCTCACGCACGTGGCCCGAGCTGCTTCATTGTCCACCACCAAAAGGAGAAGAGACCACTCCAAAGCAAGGGAGAAAAAGAGAAGTTACACTGCACTGTTGTTGCATAGCCCAGGGACTATGCTAATAATAATGTACCTTGCATGTCAAATAGATTACAAAGAGGACCTTAAAAGCTCGCTACAGTTTTAAGTTAATTGTCTTTTTGTTTGTTCGTTTGTTTGTGTTTTTTCCAGGGATTGAACTCAGGAACCTGCATTTGCCAGGCAAGCACTTGTTTCTACTAAGCTATTTCCCCAGGCCTTTTTTTTTTTTTTAGGTTTATGTGTTTGGTACTCACTATACAGCTCAGACTTGTAGGGATCCCCCTGTTTTCAGACACCCCTGCACTGGGATTGCAGGCATGTGCCATCACCGGCTTTCAGTGGCCTTCTCAGCATGCCCCTGGGGTCAGGGCCAGCGCCACCTGTGGTGCTAGGGATCAAACCCCAGTTCCTGGGCTTGCTTAAGCAGGCACTTAGTCTGCTGACCTATCTCCCCAGGCCTTAATTGCTATTCTTAATTGAAAGACTGTAGAATTGTCTGGCTACAGTTTCCCCAAAACCTACAAGCTGTTGGGTAATTGAGCTTCTGGGCAACATTTATAAAGTGGGGATTTTTTTTTAAAGTTTTAAGTCCCCAGACAGATTTTTTTGTTTGTTTGTTTTGTTTTTTAAAAGCTATTGAGTTGTTTGTTTTTGTTTTCTTCATGGAACCGAGGATTGAACTCAGGTCCTTGCACTTGCCAGGGAAGCCCCAGGCAGAATTAAGGGAGCCCTGCTACAAGAGGGTCACTCAATTGCAGTGGTACTGTTTTCTGGTTTGTTTAGTTTTCATACGGTACCAGGGAATCAAACCGAGGACCTTGTTGCCAAGCAGGTGCTCTACTCTGCTAGAGCTATCTCCCTGGCCCCTTGCAGTAGTGTTCTTTTACTCTACAATCCTGGAAAACAACTGAATACCACCATTTAGAGTATTTACTTCAAGTAACATTTTTTCCAGTTTCCAATTCATGAATAAAGACAAATATTTTGTTAATTCTGGTTCACAAAGCTTTTTTTCCAAATTGCCTTACATACAATGCCACATTTTAAGATCCCACTAATAGTTACTGGACAATTAAGGAGGCAGAAATAGCTTTACAAAGAGAGGGAGAGCCCGAAATGCAACTTCCTAAGAAAGCCCATGGTTCAGTTTTATTTGGAGTAAAGAGAAAAGAAACTTTTGCGCACACTAGAAGAAGTTCAAGGGCCAGCCAAATAGCTCAGTGGATTAAAGCACCTGCAAGCAGCCTCAGGGGTGAGGGTTTCAATCCCCAGGCCAGCCGTGCCATCCCTGCCTCCAGGGGGCACTGAGATGGCAATTGAGACACTGGGCATGGTGGCATACACCTGTAATCCCAGCTCTGGAAGGCTGTAAACAGGCGGATCACTATAAGTCCAGTCTATGTAGTGAGACCCTGAACACCCTGTAGACCCTTCCCTAAAATACAAAAAAAAGAAAAAGAAAAGAAAAGAAAATTCAGCCCTAGACTTGGAATCTGAACTCAGACTATGCATGTAAAGAGGACACACCAAACTGCCACGGTGGGTTGTTGCTGCTTCTATGTACTGTTCATTACTAATAGTTATACACAGAACAGTGCAACTGTATTTAGAATGATTCTAATCATATTATAGTGTCTAGCCCAGCATTTTATTTCTCTTCTCACCGCATGTTCTTTTTGTGTATATAGGCTGCTTCCTCTTCAATAAAGATTTTTAAATAGTGGCAAACATCCAAACATCAGGCAGGTGAGATTACTCAAAGGACTAAGTGTCTGCTTAAGCAAATGCGGGGACTACCGAGTTTGATCCTGGGTAGCACATGCTTTGTCAGACCCACTCCTGGGCACACTGAGACCAGGCATGATGGTGCGCTCCTGTGATCCCAGCGCTGGAGAGGCTGAGACAGGAGAATCACTATGAATCCCAGCTATGTAGTGAGACCCTATACCAAATACATAATTTTTTTTTTAAAAAAAGAGAGTAGCAGATTTTTCTTTTAGAATTAAAAATGGAGAAGGAGGACAAAAGTGACACTTCATTAAGATGTCCACATAACTTATTGTCCCAACTGGAACATGTTGGGGATGAAAGGCAACAATGTTAATAGTTATAACAGTTAGGAGGATGAGACAGGGCTGTCCTTGGAAATTGAGGATGGACAGTCACCTAGCTGTAACCACCAGCTTCCAAATATCTGGCTAATGTGATTTAAGATTTGTTATTTAAAAAAATAGGAAATAAGAAGAACAACTTGTAATTGAGAACAGTTAGGTCATTAACAGCCATTTGCTTTTTAAGTCTCCATAAAGAACCAGGCCCAAATCATTGCCCTTGCGGCTTACATTTCTAGAGCTGGGAAATAGCCTGCACCTATGTATTTTGGGCTGTGATATGTTGGGGATAGAAAGCTAAAAAAAAAAAAAAAAAAAAAAAAAAAAGCAGCTTTCAGTAAGTTGACATTTGCAACCTAAGAGAAATATTAAAATCTGAATTTCTAACTTGGTTAGTGTGGTAGTGAATGGGCATTCTCACGTGGCAACAGTACTGGCGCACACCATGCCCTCTCGGGTACCCAGCAGCCCAGCCTCCCGGCCCGCGATGTCCGGTGCCTGTCTGCTTTGCTTCTATTCATTCTTTGTCTCCTATAGACATCTGGGTTTTGAACCTTCTAGATCAACCTCTCACCACTGAAACAAAATGAAACTGCATCTGAAACGAAAGTGGGATTGGCTCCAGAAGCTGCTATCTTATAAGCATAGGCACATAGAAATCTACAAGGCCAGGAATTAAATATAAAAATTTCTAATAATGTCTAAAGAACATCATACGAGAAGAAGCATCTTCTACTTAGAAAACTCTTCTATGTTCACATCGCTTCATAATTTCCAAGACAAATTAACCTGAACTTGTACATGTGAGCGAGGGCTGGGACTGCAAGTCGTATCAGACATGTGCCACAGATGAACAACATGGGGACAGTGAAATCATGAGAGAAAGCCACCCTGCTTGTGGGTGACACCATCCAATAGGGTGCGTACCCCAAATGGAACGCAAGCAGAAGAATGGAGTGTGAGGGTCTGTGCCTGTGATCCCAGCATTCCCCAAGGCTGAGGGAGGGAGACCACAAGTTTAAATACAGCTTGGGCGGGCAATTTAGTGTCTTGGTGAGACACTGCCTCAAAATAAATCAAAAGGGGCTGAGATGCAATCAGTGAAAAAGCCCCAGAACTGAAAGCAAATTAAAAATATGAAGGCAACTGTATATGCTGATACCTGGGAACTAAGCAACTGCACTAAAGATGGCAATGTGCATAGTAGGGTCAGGCTTGGAAAGCCTGTCATTCTGGTCCTCTGAATACGTGCTGCTTGTCATAACAGGTCAGTTGCTGCCATGCTGTCTCTCTTGTAGATCTTTGTTTAAAAAGGAGGGGAATGGTGAATGAAGGCAGGAGACAGGAAAAGTGGTGTTGTGGGACTGCCCTGCTACAATGCTGCATATGGTTAGATTTCTAAACTTCTGTGTAAACATATATAATTGTTTATTCCCGTTTTTTAATATATTTTAATCTTTTTAATTTTTTTCTTCACATTCTGTAAGTTTAACATATCAATACTTGATGGAAAATACGTGTTCCATGTTATGCCTAAAATTTTTGATATTCAGATAGATAATGAGGTGAAGCTCAAAAGCCTAGGTTGTAGAGTAATAACAATAAGCTTCTCAGGCCGGGCATGGTGGCGTATGCCTGTAATCCCAGCACTAGGGAGGCTGAGGCAGGAGGATTGTTGTGAGTTCAAGACCAGCTTGAGCTACAAAGCGAGCTGAAGGACACCTGAACTGCATAGTGAGACCCTGTCTCAAAAAGACATTAAAAAAAAATAATAAGCTTCTCTTCTGGAGGGTTAATAACCTAAGTTTGCAGACCAAAAATTAGAGGAAAAAAAAAAAAAGGGCTGCAAGAACAGCCAACATTTTGGCCCTAGCCTTTTAAGGTCAGTGAAGATTCAGGACATAGGACAATTTGTACTGTGATATCATATAACTCAGTTGTGTCCCAAATTTTCTGATCAAGGATATTATGGGGCCACAGAGGAAAGTGGTCAATGATGTAGAGTGTACCTAAGGAGAGTCACCTGGAGAGAAAACATTGTCTCAGGCTTTCTCAGAGAACAAATTGGTAAAGCAATGGTCATGACTCATCCATATGGCTGACACTGACAAAGGATCTACAAATGGTGGTAAAGGTTTAAGGAAAAATCCTGAGGGAATTTGACTGTCCTTATCAGATACAAAAGTTACATTTCTTGTTATATAGGTCTTGCTTTATCTTGGTCTTAACCAAAAAAAGAAGTACAAAAAGGAAAGCCATATTAATATGCTGAGCCATAAAAGGCTCAAGACAACAACTTCTGACATTGCCAGTCCTATGGAAAACCCACTACTATTATGGACTACTGAATTGTTTTGAAATATTTTGCTGAATTCACACACCTACAGTATTCAAATGACAATGGAATACCCATCTCTGACAAAACTAATCAAGAAAGGGGTTACAAATGAATGACCATTTTGTGTCTGTATATTCAAAATAGTTAGGATAGATACACAGCTACATTCTCTTAATTCAACAAGAAGAAGGATTTGTACTAATAGTGTTTGGACAGGATATCATGTCTGCATCTTGTACTATGAATAACTACTACACAGACAGCAATATGCAATGTATTCATTATTGAAATTGGCCTATTAATTGGTTTTGAAACTGTCTCATTGCTATTCATTTCTCGGTAAAATTATGGGGATAAAAGCTGAAGGAGAAACTCCTCTGTGCCTGCTTTTACTCTGTGCTTCCTGGCTGCTGTGTGATGAATAGACTTCTTCCTCTGCAGTTTCTGGCAAGATTTTTCTGCCTCCCCATGAACCTAAAAGCAGTAGAGCCAGCTGAATGAAGCCCGAGAAACCAAGAGCCAGAATAAACTTCTACTTCTTTAAACTGCTTGCATGAGGTCAGTTCTTCCAGTGATGAAAAGCTGACTCCCATGAGCATCTGCACGTTGAGCTGTTCTCTGACCTTTCTGCCTATTTTTTTATTTATCTTCATAGTTTTTCCACACGAAACTTATCATTCTCACAAGTAACACACAATACCTTTTATGTCTGACTTATTTAGAATGTAATATACTGTCTACTGGCCCCGCCCCCTGGGCGACCTGAGAGAGCAATTGAGACTGGGCATAGTGGCACACGCCTGTAATCTGGGCTCTCGGGAGACAATAAACAGGTGGATCACTATGAGTCCAATCTAGTAGTGCGACCCTGAACATCCTCTAGACTCTTCCCTGAAATACAAAAAAAAAAGGGGGGGGGCCGGCGGTATAGCTCAGCGGACTAAGCGCTTGCTTAGGTAAACGCAGCGCCGAGGGTTCAATCCCTGCCCGCACCTCCCCCCCTCCTTCGGGTGCGCTGAGCCGGCGATTGGTGGCACTCGCCTGTAATCCCAGCACTAGGGAGGCAGAAAGCAGGAGGATCACTATGAATGTGGGCTGCATAGTGAGACCCTGTGTACAAAAAGAAAAACTAAACAAACAAGAAGAATGTAAGATCCATGAGAAGAAGGATTTTTTTTCATTGTATTCAATCTTGTGCATTCAATTAATAATTGTTAAATGGAGAAGTCAATTTATATGCTATATATGTTCTATGTATCATGTGTGCATGTTTGTTTGCAAAATAAGGTTTAGCTCAAGAGAAATGAGTGAGTAGAAGGGGTCTTGACTGGCAGTAGGTCAAAGAAGTTATCAACATAAACTACATGAAGTTTTTACAGTACTATAGGCATCAATTTCTTATATAATGAGGGAATAATTGTTTATTCATAGTAGAATTATCACAGGTGCATATTATTGACAAGGGTGTGTATCTGATTCAAATTGGAAAAGTCTGATTATCTCTCACTGGAACTGAATGTCGAACTGGATCACTGAGAAACTAAGTGGATCAGAGGACTGCCAAGATGAGAACTTTCAGCCATGTGAAATTTGAGACCAAACCCAATGCCAGCTATAAGTGAATGTGAAAAGCAGCCTTAAGTGAAGAGTGGAAAAGTAGGTTGGGTGGAGCAAAGGTGTGGAGGCACAGATGTGTGGGCTCCCGCTTCTCAGTGCCATTCATAAATGGAAATTTTGCACCCAGGGAAATAGCTCAGTAGAAGAAGCAACTGCCTGGCAAGCACAAGGGCCTGAGTTCAGTCCCCAGTTCCACCAAAAAAAAAGAAAGAAAAAAATTGTGTTCTATGCATTGTTCATGCTCAGCTCTTTCAATAAACCTCCTCGAACTCAAACTACTTTATACAGACATTTATTCCTTAGCATATTAGGATCTTGTCTGGAAGGATCAGCATTTTCCCATAGCATAAAGTAAAGCAATATCTGAATATTTGAAAATACATTACAAAAAACATAAAATATATCCCAATTGTAATTATTAATACATAACTTTGCACAAAGCAATGTCTTTCTCACGGATTTTCACATATGTATACACTGTGTTTTGATAGTAACCACTTTTCCTACTACTCTGTCTTGTCTTACTTTCATTTTCTCCTCCTACAAGTCACATTCCTCACCCTTACTTTTGGGTTATCTTTTTTTTCCAATTTCAAATATCTATATATCTATGTCTGTATCTATATCTATATATTTTCTTTCTATGTCTGGCATACTGCACTTAATACGATTACCTCCATTTTCCTGCAGATGTCTTGACTTCATTGTTCTTCATGGCTAGCTAATGTTCCATTGTATGTAAATACCATATAGCCTTTATCCATCCATCTTTTGATGGGTACCTAGGCTGTAAATCCACTCTTAAAGTAAAATAGTATGAAAAGACTAAGACAAGCAAATTCTTGCCTTTGCAAGACTGCTTAAATCTTTACTAATTTTCATGTTCTCATTCTTTTAACTGTAAGATTCACTTATATTAAAACCATCTCTTAGTTAGCAAAGGCTCCTTAATTGCACAGCCTAATCAATACCTGAATTCATCCTAGGATCCCAAACTTCTGAGAAGAGAGCTGCATATAATTATCTACTAATAGTAAAATACAGAATTGTATTATTTTCCTTTTCTATAAATTCAAATGAGTACGGTTTCAAGTCCTCCCATATATATTCATGAGTAATAGAATTTCCCAAAGCTGCAGTTCAAATAATCCTGCCCTTACTTTACTATGTTGCAACCCACAATCTGGAAAGTTCAATGTAAGTGTAACCCTCACATCACCACAACCCCCTGATTGTATTGATCATTTATTCAGAAAGGCATTCTCTGGCCCACCAAGTCAATGTACCCAATTAAAAATTGTCCTACAACAAAAAAGTCCACATTATCCTATCTCACTTATTAATTCAACTATCATTATTTTCTTTTTCACCCACCCTTATATCATCGACTCAATATTTTTCTCCTTCCTTCCTTCTTTTTTATTGTTGTTACTATCTCTCATAGCAGAAGAGTTCTATCAGACCCAGAAACTGATCTGTCTTCTTTATCGCCATTTCTTTAGCGCCTTAAAATATGTTGTACCTGACACAGAACAGCCTCTAGGCAAATATTTGTCCAGAAACTAAATTAATGTTGTAATTAACATGTGGCCCCAGTTCTTACTCGCGGGTCATTTCTACCCTTTCATCAGTTAGATTTCCCTACTCCTGGTTCTTTTTTTTTAGTACAAGGCCTACAAGGTCTACAGGGTCTCACTACATAGATAAGACTCAGTAATCTGCCTGTGTTCAGCTTCCCAACAGTTATAATTACAGGAATGCACCTCCACATCCAATCTCCATTGCAGTCTCAGCATGCCCCGGGGGCAGGGCTGGCACAGCACACTGGTGATCAAACCCTGGCCATTGAGTCTGCCTAAACAGTGCTTTAATCCACTGAGCTCCTTGGCTGGCTCTCTCCTGGTTTTCTGGTGCCTGTTTCCTCCACATCACTTATGTCTCAGCTTAAATATCACCTTCTCACAAAGCTACTACTCCTTATTATCATTTTCAAAGCCTCCTCAAAGCCATCTTTTTACACTAGCTTGTTTTAATTGAAAAATATAACATGAGTCTCTGACACTTCTTTTTCTGCTTTTTATCCTCATATGTTTGGTGTCATCCATCCATGATGAATTTCATCTTGTTAAGCACCATATCTTCAGAATCCATAAGAGGTCCAGGCATGTAGAAGTCATTAATTAATTATGTATATTAGTCAGATTGCCAGTTGCTAGAACAAATCTCATGCCAACAACTTATTGAGGAGAAATTTATTTGGCTCATGGATGCAGAGGATTAAGTCCATGACCAGCTGGCTTTAAGGATCTTCAGAACTTCATGGCAGAAGGAAATGCCAGAACAAATATGATTCCTGCATGGAAGCTGGGAAGCAGAGCAGGGGATCAGCACCAGGCAGGGGGATGGGTCAGAGTGAGACCCCAGGGTTACACTACTATTATCCACCCAGAAGTGTGCTTCACTAATTCTCTGAGCAGCTCCCAACCCAATCAAGTTGACATCTAGGTTCACTATCACAAAGTATAAGCAGGTTTCCACAGTGTAGTGGTTATCACACTCATCTCACGCAAAGTATTTGTTTAAAGCAAAGAACATTTATAATTTGCAACTTTACAATCCTGGGAAACAATGGAAAGTCAAGGGGTATGACAGTACCTGACCTGAAATTATACTATAAAGCCACTGTGATAAAATCATCATGGTACTGGTATAGAAACAGACCTGAGGATCAGTGGAACAGATTGGAAGATGCAGACACAACTGCCAACACACTCAGCCACCTTAACTTTGAACTTAACATGCTCACTGGAGAAAAGATAGCCGCTTTAATATATAGTGCTGGAAAAAGTGGCTTTCCGCATGTGGAAGGCTAAAACTAGACCCATGCCTATCACCATGCACAAAGCTACAGTAAAAATGGATCAAAGATATATATATTAAAACAGAAACTCTAAATCTTCTGGAGGAAAATGTAAGAAGAATCTTAAAGACATAGGGGTAGGCAGAGAGTTAAGGAACAGAAACCAAACTGCACAGGAAATTCTTCAAAGAATCAACAGCTGGTATCTCATCTTTTTTAAGAAGTTTCTGCACGCTAAAGCTAATCTCCAACAGAATAAAAAGAAAATCATAACTGCTGGACTGTGTTGGATTGATTCACACAACTACAGTAAGTTAATTGCAATGGAATACCCATCTCAAATAGGACTGAACGAATAAAGGGGTTACAGAGGAAGGACCATTTGTATCTGTATATACAGTATAATTAACATAGATATACATCTACTTTCACTTAATTCAATGAGAAGAAAGATTTATACTAATAGTGTTTGGACAGGATGTCCTGTCTGTATATTGTACTATGGATAACCACTAAAAGATTATAATGTACAATGTATTAAGTATTGAAACTGCCCTATTCATCAAAAACATAAATTAATTTTAAAAAGTAGAGCTATAAACTGAGAAGACAATAAATCTACAGCCAAGGGGAGAAAAAAAGATCGATACTGATTTGTAGAAATTATTAATAACCTTTTAAATGGGTTCATCTATTATATTTTACATAGTTCTACGATTTGGAGCTCTTTATTGAGGACCATACAGCAGCTTCTCTTGCCTTCTGGATTGTGCTCTTTATTATTTACTGTATGCTACATATGGAAGCACTAGAATATTTTGAGTTTGTATAACTGGAAAATATTTTAATTTTCAAAGGTATGTTTGGCAAGCATAAAATTCAATGAGGACAGGTCTTTTTTTTCTTTCAGTCCTTTGAATTAATTAGTCTAGTTTCTTACACACTTACTCTTTTTGTCCTTAATGTGGAATAAGATGCTATTTAAATTTGTTCTTCCACAGGTATACTTTTTGTGCAGTTGCCTTGTTTGTTTTTGGTCTTTTTTGATTTTACTATAATTTTTTGCTTGAATTGTTTTTAGGGAAGGAGTATTTTTTGGTTTTGTCTTGTTTTTGGTGGAACCGGATATTGAACTCAGATCCCTGCACTTGCCAGGGAAGTGCTTATTGCATTGAGCCATCTCCTCAGCCCTATTTTTTATTTTTGGTGCCAAAACCGAACCCAGGGCTTCCAGCTTGCTGGGCAAGCATTCTACTGCTGAGCCAAATCCCCAGACCCCACAGCTAATATTTTTTGTGTATATGCTTTAATGAACTTTTTCTTCACAATCAGTTTTGGACAATTTAATTTTTTTGTATCTTGGTATGATTTTATCCAAATTTCTTGTGCAAAAGGTTCATTTTTCTTGGAAATGTGGTTCTATCATTCAAACAAATTTAGAAATTTTAAATCTTTAAATATTTATTGCCTATTACTTTCCACTTTGAAAATTCTAATTATATGAATATAAGTTTCTTGATTTGGGCAAAAAAAAAGTCACTCTAAACCTAAAAAAGAACCCCACAAACTGGGAAAAAATTATCAATGAATGTTCCTCTGACAAAGGCTTTTTATCTAGAAAATATAAAGAATTTTTTTAAAATCTTGCCCCCCAAATTCAAAGACCCAATCCAAAATTGAGATGAACATACACTTCTAAGAGGAAGAAATACAAATGGCAATAAATATATGAAACAAAATTCAGCTTCATTGATCATTCAAGAAATGCAAATTGCAACAACATTGAGATTCCATTTCACCCAGAAAGAATGGTCAACACCAGGAAGTGAGCCAATAACAAGTACTGGAGTAGCTGTGGAGAAAAAGGGGGAATGCAGGCTGATACAACTACTATGGAAATCAGTGTGGAGATTCCTTCAAAGCTAGGATTGGAAATCTCATTCAATACAGCTATTCCCCTCCTGGGTATATTTCCATAAGAACTGAAAACTTCATACCACAGTTATATATGTGCACCAATGGTTACAGTAGCACAATTTGTCATAGCTAAATCCTGAGAACCATCCAAATGCCCATCAACTGAAGAATGGACAAAGAAGACGTGTATTTTTGCACAATGGAGTATTATTCAGTATAAAACAGGATGAATTTCAGTCTTTTGTCAGTAAATGGGTGCAACTAGAGATTATAGTCTTAAGTGTAATAAATCAGACCCTGCATATACAAACATCATATTATCTCCTTAGTGTATGAACCTGAAAGAGGAACATGGAATCTGAAAGGTGCTATAGATCCTGGGAAAAGGGAACGAATGTATTCAAACAAAAAAGACTTACTGAGTTGAGGAGGACAAGAGAGGGAGTGGGAGAAAGAGATTTAGCTATGTATGTATGCATGATGGCTTGGACAACTGTACTCTGCTTTTTTTGCTGGCCTATGGAAAGGAGCCAATAATAATTTGTTTTGTCTTTTTCTTTTAGAACCAGGAATTGAACTCAGGCCCTTGCACTTGTCAAGGAAGCGCTTATTTTACTGAGCCATTTCTGCAGCCCTGTTTTATCTTCTACTTTCAATTGCTTGTACTTTTTCTCTTCTTATTTTCTTATACTTATCTTTCTTTCTTCTTCTAATTTTAAAATTATGGTAAAACAACCTGTACTGCAACATCATGAAACTCAGGTGAGCTCCAAATTTTCTGAACAAGGAGATTATGGACCCACAGAGGAAAGAGATTGAAGTTCTAAAGTGTGCCTGAGGAGAGTCACATGAAGAGAAAACTTTCTCTCAAGCTCTCACTGAGAGCAAACTGGTCAAGCATTGGCCATGACTCATCCACATGGATGACACAGACAAAGGAACTACAGAATAATGCACAGGACTACAAGATAAACCCTGAGAGGACTTCACTGGCCACATAGGAAATATAAAGTTCATGTGTTGGTATATAAGTCTTGATCTACCTAGGTCTTAACCATACAGCAGAAAAGTATAAAAATGAAGTATACATCGTGAGGCCATAATATTAAACTGAGCTATAAATGGCTATGGTCGACAATTTCTTTGAATAACTCACTATGGTTGTAGAATGCTGGACTGTGTTGGATTGTGGTGTCGAGTTCAAGCACCTAAGTTAGTTGAATGTCAATGGAGTGCCCACTTTTGACAGGTGTAGACAAAGGAAGGGGTGTAGAAAGAAAAAATCGTGATGTGTGTGTATAGACAGTACAGTTGGGATAGATAACGCTGTGCTTCTACATAATTCTATGAGAGGCAAGATCTGCACTAATG
>PVKA01014685.1:0-51780 GCA_004027165.1 Ctenomys sociabilis
GGAGGGAGGCAGGAGTTGCGTACAGATTTGTAATTCAGCGTGGGCTCCAGAACAGGACAGGAAAATAACCTCCTTTCTAGAGACCATCCTCAGCTTATACTGTTGGTGTCAGAAAGCACTCAAGAGCCAGCAAGATAGCTCAGTTCACTAAGTACCTGCTTAGGTAAGCGCAGGTACTAGGGTCTGACTGCCACACCACATGCGCCAGCCTTTCCCCCAGGCACGCTGAGCAGGCCGCAGAGACTGGGCATGGTGGTGCATGCCTGTAATTCCAGAGCTGGGGAGCCTGAAAACAAGTCTGAGCTGTGTAGCGAGACCCTGTACCAAATACATAAAACAAAAAAGAAAGAGCACAGCTCCTCTGATAGGAGCTGAGATAGTAATGAACACAGTGAAGAGGCAATGAGTTATGCATGGAGAACTTGCAGTTATAAATCAGGGAACACAATTTTATATATCAAATATAAAACAAATTAACTTTCCCTTAAGTATATTTCCAATTAATATATCTTCCAGGTTGTCAGCAACATTTACACAGTCTATGAATTCACACCAAACTGTACTCATTAATCCAATGTGTCATATATCTGGCGCGTCTGCCTTCCGTATGCCACCCTAGACTGCTGTGGATACCGTACAGTTTGCACTTGTTCCAAGGACTGAGTCAGGCCTCTGCCTGGGAATCTATTAGGACGGCTGCCTCAGGAATGCTGTATCTGGACCACTTGGTGTTATCCTCTATCGCTGCCCAATGCCTACATCGATTCTTTCCTCCATGGCTCAGTCATCTGTGAAGCTTCTATGTAGAGAGAACATGCTTGATTCTACCAGTTCCTCATACCACCGGCCACCTCCTTCTACCACCATGAGTTTGCCAGGATTCTCCTCCAGTGAGGAGAAGATTCAGGCCGAAAGCTACTCCTGGCTGCCACTTCCAGGTGAAGGTGGGTGCCGGGAGTTCTAGGAGCAGAGGAAGACCAGCACACTGACTTGTGCAAGCTTATCTGTGGGGTGTACTGTGGGAAGGGTGGGGTGCGGGCTGGGAGGCTCCACAGACTTGTTTTCCGGACAGGGTCTTGCTATGGTGCTCAGGCTGGTCTTGAACTTATGGTTCAAGCAACCCTAGTGCCTCACCCTCCCAAGGAGCTGGGGCTGCAGGTACGGGCCACTGTGCCTGGATCCCATGAGTTTCTTTCAACCTGAAACTATTCTAATGTTTGAGATTACGACAACTTCCAAGACCTCTCCCAATCTGGTGGCGTTTTCCGCAAGATGGGTGAGATCACACGAACAGCGTCTTCGCCCTGGATGCGAAGGCAGCAAATGTCAGAGAAGGCTAATTTAATCTCAACAGAGTGAATCTGTGATAGCAAAATCAGAATAAACATGAACTCAGTGGTAAGCTTGCTGGCTGCTGGGTTAACAAAACACAAATCTTATCAAAATTTGAGACGGAACACATAAATATTACACTTGTGCTGGAAATTCAAGCTTTATAAACATTATAAACTATGACGGGCTATTTGAAAACATGGCAGGGAAATATTCAGGGGTCCCCAGAGATCTCAAACTGGTCTAAACCAGTTTTTAAATGTGCTATTTAACAAAACAGAAAGCAAATATGGCTCAGGCAGTAAGCACAGAGGGGGGCCACAGGGCTAGGAAGCAATCAGAAGATACTGGCCAGGCAGGCGTGTGCATGAGGTAGGAGGCTTTGGGAGTGGGGGACTGGGAGGACATGCGTGAGCCTTGCGTATGCACGGGGCTGGAGACACACAAGGCCCCTGGAAAGCTGGTGCCTCTGCTGGGAACTCAACTTCACATTCCACTGTGTGTGTGTGTATATGTGTATGTGTGTGTGTGTGAAAGAGACAGAGAGAAAGACAGAGATAGAGAAAGGGATAGAGACAGAGAGAGAGAGAGAGAGAGAGAGAGAGAGAGAGAGAGAGAGAGAGAGAGAGAGATTGAGAGAGTGAATTGCTGCTTAGGCAGCCAGTAGCCCCTCCAGAGCCAACTGTGTGCAGCTAGCTGGTGAGGCCAGCCCAGAGGGGGCTGGGTCTGCAAGGTTCAATGCCACCCAGTGGGGCAGAATATCTGTTCACAGGGCCAGGGCCTGGGCTCACCTCTGGAGCCCCACCAGTCTCTCAGGAACAGAACCAACATCACATGCTGGCTAAGCAGACCCCAGGAGACTGCAGGCACCCTGAACATCCTCAGAGCTTTGCTCCTCCATTGGAGCAGCAGGGTGATCTCCTCCTCCCCTTCTGGCCATGAAGGACCCAGCGCCCTTCCCCTCCCCCAGCTCCAGGAGGCTGAGCTTTACACGTGTGTCAGTCAGGTCTCTGCAGCCTGAAGAGGTGATAACACAAATTGAGGCGAATGCTCCTGGGAGCCGGCTCCATTAAGTTCCCCTTTCTTCTGGGGAGCTGATTTTGAGGGCTCTGCTTATCTCCCCCCTCCAGTGTGTATTCAGCTCTGGGCAGCTGCCTCACCAATTAAGGTGGGAAAGCGCAGGACATGGAGGGAAAAGCGGGTGAGAACTGGTCTGAGGAGAAAGCCAAACGGGAGGGGCACAGCTCACGGCCCAGCTGTCCTGCAGGAGCTCGAAATGCTCATGAAGTAAACCGACCTCAGAGCTTCACTCTGGGAGCTTCAAGTTCAAGGCTGAGCACTCAGTAGAGTACAAATAATCTGAATGGCAGAGCAATGACCCAGTGACGGCTCCCCAGTAACTGAGTGTTAGCTAGGCATTAACCATGTTCACGTCTTTAAGTCCATCAAGGAAAGAGTATGTCACAATATCTTATGGAAAAATAATGTACAAAATTAGATCTTCAATATTACTTCATGTGCGTAAAATTCATATGGAAAGGGACACTTAGAAGGGTCAACAATGACTGTTTGGGGTGCTTGGGACTGTGGGGGTTTTATATTTTGTTTTCACTTTTCCATAAATTCTGGAAAAGATCCCCTTAGCTGCAGCCTGCATCAAATCTAGTCAACATGTCAGAGGTGGGTGTTTCCATAACTACTCTATCTTTATAAACCACCATTCTGGCCTATTTAATATGACCATTTGTTGAGTACATTTCCTCCTGGCTATTAGATTTCAAATTCCTTAGAGCAGGCAACTACCCATGCCATGCAGCAGGCATCTAATACATATTCACTGAGTGCACTTAAAATTTGACAAGTGAAGAAAAGGCTGTTAGTGGGGTTATTTTTAGAATGATGACAGTTTGGCCTGCTTGCATTGATATTGTAGAATTATCCAAAATGTGGCTGTCACCTTATATTTTGAAAACAATCTGAATGACATACTCACTGCTCCATTTAGAAACTAGGGAGGCAGTGCCGGTCAAATAGCTCAGCAGATTAAAGTGCTTGCAAGGGCCAGGAGTTCGATCCCTGGACCCGCCATGCCAGCCCTACCCCTGGGATGTGCTGAGACACTGATAGAGACTGGCTCGGCGGCACACCCCTATAATCCCAGCTCTTAGGAGGCTGTGAACAGGTGGATCACTGCAAGTTTGATGTTGTAGTGAGACCCTGAACACCCTGTAGACCCTTCCCTAAAATACAGAAACCAAAAACCAAAGCTAGGGAGGCAAGGGGGAGGGAGGCACAGTCTAAGCAAAGAGGACACCCAGGGCGGCGATGACACCGCAGCGTGCCGCGGCAGCGCCATCACCCACAGTGCCCAAGCAGGACCTGAGGCAAACAGAGGACAGAGGTGGTCTGGCGTCCCTGTAGGCTCAGCAGCCCTGACAGACACACGCTGTGGTGGGGGATGTTGACAACAGGGGCCAGCGCGCATGGGGCTGGGGTATTTGGGAAATGTTTGTGCCCCTAAGATTTGCTGTGCACCTAAAACTGCCCTTTAAAAAAAAAAAAAGCCTTATTAAAAAGAAGTCTTATGAAAAAAACAAGCAACCAACCAACTAACCAACAAGCCTGCCAATTAGCAAAACAAATAAATCTGATCTTTCCCAAAACATGACCTCATACAATAAACAATTCTCTAGGGTAAGTACGCTTTTCTAAATCACAGTTTTGTCTCACCAGTACAAGGTAATGGTATAAATTATGAGACAAACCTCTGGCCTCCCAAATTTCAGAGACCATAAAGAAGGAAGGCTATTATCAAATTAAATTTTGAAGTGGTTGATGGGCCAATCATATGGAGGAGGTAAGACACCACTAAAAGAATTCCAAAACTATCTTCTGTTTGTGAAAACCTACACCAGGATAGAGGCAACTAGTTATGTTTTTGAAATAAGAAGAAAGAATGGTTCTTTCCACTTTTCCACAAGTGTTGCACATAAGCAAGAGTATTAGGGTGAATTCAGAAGGAGGAAGCTGCTATCCTTAGCAATTAGGCATTTTGGTTACAAAAAACATGAGCAATGGCTCAAAGATGGGAGAGACCAAAGGCAGTGACAGAGGGACAAGCGTTTTAACTAACTTGAAGGAATTGCAAGGTATCATTGCAGAAGCCACTGCCAGTGTAGAAATAAAAAAATAATCAAAATGCTCCCTTATTCTTCCAGAGGTCCTACAATAGCTACCTACTCTAGAGTGAGACTAAGCAAATGCAATTTTTCCCAAACCCAACAAAAATATAAAATTTCTATATTTGGCTTAAACTGAATTAGAAAGCTTTATTCATCTAATAAAGAAATATTCTTTTTTGTGTAAAAGTTTCCTATGACCGAATTTGGTTTTAAGCCAAAAGAGGGAAGGATTGTTTGTATCTTAGAGACAGGGTAGAACAGAAAGAGCTGAAAGGGCACCAAAGAAAAACTCCACAGGTTGCAGGCACCGGAAAATTCTGGAAATACCAACCCCACATAAAAAACAAATACCTTGGTTGCTGGTACTAGTAAAACAACATTTGGGTGCCTTAACACAGCTACTCAGAACATGGTCCTGGGACAGTTGCAGGTCTAGTCAGACCTGGCAATAACTGTTGCAAGGACACTTTAGGATAACAAAGGCCTCTGCCCAGTTGCTTGATGCCCAAGTTAGAGTGCTCATCTGGACCGTATCTCTTCACTTCCTGTATTCTGAAGGTAAACTTTGCCCTGTGACACTGGCAGTAAACTCAGTGTGCTGGTGTGATCCATCCTGGAAGGGGCAGCTGGTCTTCCTCTCTTCTCGTCTCCGGGTTCCCACTGTGTGCATGCGGGTGGCTGTGTGGGTGGGTACGTGGGGGGGGAAGAGGCGGGGCCAGGAAGACTAAGGCCTGTGCTCACCGCCCATCCACCATTCCGGGTCACATGGGCTTCACGTGCAGAAGAGTAAGAGGAGTAACTAGCAAGGCGTACTCGACAGATTCCCAATTGTTAAGAAAGATGATCCTAGAAAAGCATTGTTTAGCAGGCTCACCTCGGGGCTAATTTCATAGTATAATATGATGTTAATTAAAGGTTCATTCTGTGTGAAAGTAAAGGGAAGCTTGTAGATTTGTTTCCAGCAGAGGTACACGCTATTTCTGTCTGTCAGGAAAGAAAACTCCAAAAGTTATGGTTTACTGCCCTTCAATATATTAGCTGGTTTTGTATCTGAACCAGCAATCTTAAGGGTATAATCCCCATAGCCTACAAATAACCAGTTTCTCATGTCGCCCTTGCATGAATTTTGTCATCTGGATCTCTCATTGCTTATTGAGCTTTAAAAACATCCATTCCCCTTCTTGGGAGTCACCCATTTTTGAAAAGGACACTCAGAACCCTGCCAGTTCCGGTCCTAAGCCTGATGTCAAGAGCTGCTGCCTCAGTGTCATCCCACAGTGGGCTTTCGTAGCACCCTACCTGCTCCAAAGGCATCTGCTGCCAAGAGGCAAGGCTGGCATGGCTTTGCCCTCCCAAGGTTAGGGAGTCAGCCCCAGGATGCCCAGTGGCCTCCAGCTCCGAGGCTGGGAAGCCAGGGCGTTACATCCACTAACACTGCTCCCCCCCTCTTCCCATTCTGCATAGGGTGCCAAGTGGATCCTGCACACTTCGGTGGGAACTCATGATGCATCCTCCTGCCTCTTCCTACTTAGAAACCTTAGCAGCAATCTGGGGACCTGACCCCTAACAGATGTCATCGGGACTTAAATCTCAGATCCCCTCGGGCCCAACGACCAGGTAACTCCTGGTAATCCCACTGTAAAAGAAAGGGACATACACAAAGAAGAGATCACCAGCAAGAGAGAGCTAGCACACGCATGAGGAATCTCAGCCCAACACGGCAATCCAAAGACTCTCTCACACAGCTCTTAATAGTTCATCTCATGAAATTACGTTTTCACTCACATAAGACTGAGATGTGTGCCATTTATGGCTACTCTATGGGCACGGCGAAGAGGAAAATAAAAGAAAAACATGTTTTCAGGTTTTAAAAAGATAAAACATACAAAAATCATCACATGTTCCATGTTACTTTGATGTACTAAAGTTATGGTACCCTAAAGTCTGACTTCTGGGGCCAGCGAGTAGCTCAGCAGTCCAGAGCATCTGCATAGGTAAGCTCAGGCAAGTGCGGGGACCCTGTTCAATTCCCGGCACCATGTGCTGCGCCAGCCCCACCCCCAGGGTGGGCTGAGCCAGCCAGAGTCTGGGGCACAGTGGCCACACCTGTAGTGCCAGTGCTGGGGAGGCTGAAAACAGTAAGTCCGAGCTACAGAGTGAGACCTGTAGCAACCGAATACAGTAATAAATAAATAAGTCTGACTTCTTTGGGTGTCTTTCCATGGGCGCACATCCCAGTGGCAGCACACACCACGGCTGTCAGCAGGCCTCTGCTCCATTAAGGGCACCCTGGAACCCTTATGGGCTTATGGCCCCTACTTTTGGATTCACTTTCTCGGAGGTGGTCAACCATACCCCGCACCAGTATGACACTGGCGACTCTGTCCTTTGGCTATGATTGATCAGGTCACCTCCCCCTTCCTTCTGGAGTAGCTGATGTTCTTGTGAACAAAGAAAGAGCCTTGTTCATAAGACCCACTCCATCCCTGTTCTCCCCATCTCATCCTCCTAGCCCACACCCACGCCTCTGCTCTCTACTACCAAAATACACAAATACATAAATGCCACAACTCACCCCCATCCTTCCCAGACCACACAGCACGTACATAATAACCACCAGCCTCACAGACGAGACACACATGCTGCCTCCCACAGCCACCACCAATGATGCAAAATGGAATTCGCTGCTACAATCCAGAAAACCCATGTATAACACATGAATTTTAATGAGGTTTTTTTTTGTAGCAGTTATTTAATTAGGTTCTTAGTAAGAAATTTAGAACATTAATTTATGAGGGTAAATTCCATTTGTCAGAGCAAAAACGGATCTCAGGTAGCCCCAGAGCTGAGGAACAGCTTTGATTTTTGCTAGCAGGTGGGGCCTTCTCCTCAGCGTACTCTTGGAGTCTCCCACCAACAGGGGGCGTGCGCGTGTGCACGCCTCCATCCTCATCTGTTGTCTGTCTTGTTTCTGGCTGTTCAATAGCTCTTTGAATAGCAGGTGTGTGTGTGGGGGGGGGGGATACTTAATATTTACCAAAAGGTATCATAAAGGTTCTTAGAATTTCCATACTAACCAATCTCACTACACTTGCCAGTAGCATCCATAAGTGGCTTAAGAAGGGAAGTTGAAACTATGGATTAAAATTAAAATTTTGGGGCTGGCCAGATAGCTCAGTGGATTAAAGTGTCTGCTTAGGCAGGCACAGGGACCCAGGTTCAATCCCCCAGCCTGCCCTGCCAGCCCCCAACCCCCCGGGCACACTGAGACAGCAAGACTGGTCGTGGTGGCCTGCACTTGCAATCCTAGTGCTTGGAGGCTGAGAAACAGGAGGACCACTACGAGTCTAATCTGTGCAGTGAAGCCCTGTAGATCCTGTACTAAATATATTAAAAAATTAAAATATGCCCTACTAATATAGCCTTATCCTACTACCAACTAGTAAAAACAAGCAAACAAAAAACAACCCTGAAATGTAGGGTAATATCACTAAGAAGCACCATTAAACAGCAATCTATACTCTTGCAAATTTTTCTTCCTCCAGATTATCAGAATGACAGCAGGGCTTCGATGAGCCTTTTCCAGTGGCTATGTGTGAAAGTGCTCGACACATGCTCAGCACGATGGGAAAATCAAATGCGCACCAAGTTCTGACACCAACTTCAGTGGAGACTGAGCTGTCTGTGCTTGCTGTGGACTAGTAGTCAAGATTGGATCCTTCTTGTCCTATGAGGACACATAACTGACCTATCGATTCCGTAAATTAGTTGGGAACACACTTGAAACCCAAAGCATAGATGTTGGTTCTAGTTACCAAATACACAAAATTGGATTGCTTAGGGTTAGATAAGAGTAATCTATTTACGAAATCCAATGCCAAACATTAAAGAAATGGTGACAGAAGTGTGATTTCAAGTCTTGATTTTTTAAAAGTCAATGAATCAGTGATCAAAAATTTATAATGGAGAAAGAATAGGGGCTGGGGAAATGGCTTGGTAGAATAAGTGCTTCCCTGGCAAGCGCAAGGGCCTGAGTTCAATCCCTTGTCCTGCAAAAAAAAAAAAAAAAAAAAAAAGAAAGAAAGAAAGAAAGAAAGAAAAAGAAAAAGAATATTCTATCTTGAGTGCTTTGTGGAGAAAGAATATGTTAAAGGACAAAAATCACAATTTGTATACTATTTTGTTTTTTTTTTTAATTTACTTACTACATCCCTTGGAATTTTACTTATTAATTAAAAATGGTAATGAACATTGTCACATACAAATTTTGGGGCCCTTTTCTATTATCACGATGTTAAGCTTTCCCCCCAGAATTTCTCTTTCAATACCAAATTATTCTGAAATTGCCTAGTGGTTGATAGACACAGTATGTTCTGGGTTGTGTACCAACACCTGCAGCTTCTAATTGCTTGTCTGGCGTTAAAGTCTGAACCGTCATGCTAGTCTCAGGAAGGGGCCTTACACTTGCTTACAATCAGTTTTCACCTATACAGCAAACAAGAGACAGCAACCTGATAAATGCTCCCCTAATCCTAAAGCACACAGCTCAGACTGCACCTGCCTGTCTTGGAGGACTAACACAGGCCACCCATTCATAAACGTGTTGACACTCAGGTTCCAAGCTATGCCATAGAAAGACTACCAAACAAAGGTTTTGTGCCTAAACAAAAAGTATTCAGCCTAACTCAGCATTTCTCCGCTGTGAGAGCTCTGAAAGAGTTTCCAACTCTGTGCTTAGAAGGAGCGCTGGGTTGGAAAGCTTAGCTCAAAGCTATTAAAATTAAATATTAATGGTGGGTTTTATTAAGGTGCCAAAAGAGTTATCCAAGGCTCTGATGATTTCATAGCTGCACAGCTGGAGTCCTACCCTGGATTCTTTGCTTCCTTCTCTCCTCCCTTTCTCCTTCTCTTCCTCTTTCTTCATTTTGAGGCACAGCTTCGCTATGTAGCTCAGGCTGGCCTTGTCCTACTCTGTAGCCCAGGTTGGTCTTGAACCCATGACAATCCTCCTGCCTCAGCTCCCAACTGCTGGCATACAGGCGTGTGCCACCTCTTTCCTCTTTTCCTTCCCCCTTTCCTCTGTTGCCTTTTCTTTCAGGCAACAGGGAGGCCATGGGCTGTGCAAGGTTTCTCTCAATGCTGTCAGGATCATCTCTGCTGAGCAGCAGGGAAATTCTCCTCCCCACATGGGCTGCTGCTGCTGCTCTGTCTTCACTTTACTCTTCTTAATTGCGGTGTGGAAGCTGTTCTGCCACTCCAAGTTGAACCCTACAATTATGAGGCTGGATTACCCTGACCTCATGCTCCAGAGGTGCTTTGAAGAGACAGGACCGGGTCGCCTTGCCCTGCAGCTGCCCTGCAGCTGTCCACCCCGGCTCACCCTCCCTACGACAGCCCAGCAGACTCTGCAAGCTCAGCGTCCTCCGTTGAAGACAGGCTCGCTCGGCAAGGACCCAGCCAGGCGCCCTGGCTCACTCCTTTCCTCAAAAGGACTGTCTCAATTCTGACAGTCGTTTGGTTTTCCCGTGCGCTCACGACTACAAAGTCTTCCCCAAATCAGGGCAACACTGTGTCCACAACTTAACTGCTCTGTTACTGCAGAACTTCCAGAGTACCTCCATGTTGATGTTATTATTACCGGCAGCATTAACAGCTCTAAACATCTGCCCTGCTGAATGAATATTCATGATGATTTTCTGGTGATAAATTACAAGAAGCTGAATAGTAAGGCTTCTGATGTATAATTGGCAAAAGCTTCCCAGGAATTGAAATCGAACTTGGGTTTGCCACGTGGTGCCGGTGCTTATACGCTTGACACTGCTCATCCCTGTTGCTGAGCTCATGTTTTTGAAGCTCATCAAAGCACTCCTTCTCCAAGGAGCTGGGAACCAAGCCCTCATGGAGAACAGGAAACTGTGTCTCCTTCATTAAAATAGCTCCGCGGTTACCTCCAGCTGCTCTTTCGTGCTGCTCTGGAGTAGTAGACTCGCCTTTCGATTATTTTCTAGTAGCAAGCACATTTCCTGAAGCAAGTCTTATTCTCTTACGACTTTTCCAGTCTGCACTGTGCTCACCCTCAGTATGACAAGGAGCATTGAGCCAGGCCTTGAGAAGATGCAACGAAGCCTCATCTTTCTCACTAACTTAACAAAAATGAATTCCAACAGGTGAGAAAGAAATGAACACGACATTGCCCTCAGAAGTATCCACAGCTGCCTGTGAATAACTGTGTCTAGGAGCCCAGGAGGGTTTCTCTCAACAGTTACCTCCATATGGTAAAGTTATTAGAATTGCTGTTGCAAGATGCCCACCCAAAGGCAGTCTTCTCCCAGTGTTAGTGGACAGAGAACACCGCGACTTCAATTTTAACCTTTCTCTGTAGCCATTCCTGGAACACATTCAGACTGGATGCAGTAATTCGCTAATTGTTCATTTTGCCAATAACCAGTCGCAGTCAACAGAGGACAAATCTCTCATTTCACTGGGCCAGGGCCACAGTGTTTCTGTTAATGCCAAGAGACGCCCAACACCCATCACTGGAACTCAGAGCCGCACTCGCAGCCTTTTCCACGAGCTCGCTGCGGCGGGCGGAGGGGGGAGTTGTCTGAGAGCCTGTAACAGAGGCCCTCTGGCTCTCGGTGAGCTCTTCTAAGAGAAAAGGAACACAAAATCATCCCCCCAGCCACAACTGCTTTGGGAAAGTACTTTTTGCTTCTCCTTTACGAATTTAAGTCTTAATCCTTAATTTTGGCAATGTAAATACATATCTTATATGGATTTCTTGCAAATTATAAAATAAGGTTTTGTGCTGATTTTCTAAATTTCTTTTATAATTTTATTAGCACATGTTTTGAATACCCTCATGACTGCTGCATCACGGGGAGCTGGTGCCCAGACACCACACATCTTAAATCTTTATGTCTCCCTCCCACTGCTCCACGCCCCTCCTTCCACCTGGGTCCCCTTCCGTGTGCACAAGACCTACCCCTTGCCCCCTACTGTCCACCTGAATAGTCCTGTTTTCAATCAGTAAGGATTCAACATTTAATAATGTGCGTGCAAAGGATTTTCCCATAACTGGCACCACTGTGGACTCTAACCCTATGCATGGTAGTGAGAAGCCCTGTTTTACCTGGTAACATCCACGTGACTTGCTGCCGGCACTTCAGAACTGTGCCGTAGAGGACGTACTTTTGTAATTTGTTTAACTTTCACATCTTCACAGTAATTGTGCCTCCTTAAGACAGCCAGGTGCTTTTCTGCATGTCCATTTTAAGAACTTGACCTTAGCAGTGATTTTGATCAAAAAAAGAAATACGATTTCTAGGGCCTGTGTTCTATTTTAGCATATACAGTTGGCCCTCCAACCTGAGGGTCTCATGTCCATGGATTCAGCCAACAGCACAACAAAAATATAACAATAAATTTTTGTTTGCATTTGTACTGAACATGCACTGACTATTTTTTCTTCACATTGTTCCCTAGACAATACACACAGCAGAACAACTATTTATGAAGCATTTACACTGTACTGGGTATTATAAGTCATCTAGAGATGATTTAAAGCATGCCGGAGGACATGTGTTTGTTGTGTGCGATCCTACGCCATTGTACCCAAGGGACTTGCGCATCCGTGGAATCTGGAATCCATAGGGAGTCTTAGAACCAGCCTGCCATAGGCCCCGAGAGCCTCCTCCTCCGCACCGACCCCTGACCACCACAACCAAAGCAATCCTCCTTTGCCACATTCTAAATTCACACCATCCTCAGTTGCAGTTAAATACAATTAATCTCACCCGACTAAACCATCCTAGAGCTGTCTCTGGCAGGTGAGATGGCAGGCTGCTGCTCAGAACATTCTGACCCCCAGAGGGACTGAGCCCTGGTTGCCCTCTGCTGTGGGTGGGCTCTGAAAGACCCAGTGACCCGCAGGCAGCGCTGGGCTGGGACGAGTGTTGGGATGATCCTAGGTCCCCTTCTCCTGCCTTTCATGGGCCAAAACTCCCACACAGGAAGGTTCAACCTTTTCAAAACTATGACTTTTCCACACGCAGCTACAGGAGGCACCAGATGGGCTCGTTAGGGGTGCATGTGTGTTCCGACAGCTGCCCTGCACATGAGCCTTCCAAGTTCCTTCACAGCAGCTCTGTTGAAGAGATGAGGGACCAGCACAGCTGGGGCCTTGGCTGCATCTTGCCAGTCCATATCCACGCGCTGTCACACTGCTAACACCGAGACGCAAATATTGCTCCCCAGGCAGTGAATCAACCAGGGCACTGTGACCGCAGTGGGTACACGGCAATGCCTAGAGATAGTTTTGATTCCCAGAACTCAGGGGGAGGGTGTGAGCTGCTGCTGGCCTCTAGTAAGGGCAGGACAGGGCTGTGACAAGCACTCCATTGTGCACAGGGTCTCTCCCTATAAGGAGAGCTTCTTCAGGAGGTTAATGGTGCCAAGGTCTGAAAAACCTTAAGGAAGTAGAGTAAAAGTATATTTAAAAAAAATTTCATTTGGACTTTGGAAAGGGTTGCATCCATGCAGTACAGCGCTCTGGCTAGAGCTCACAGCAGGACAAGCTGCCAAACAGAAGCGCTCCGATGGAAGTGCCGAAGGGCTCAGGAAGCTCAGAGGAGCCAGGGGCACGTGGCTGAGCATCCAGAGAGCCAGGATCACCGCCTTGCCCGGGCTCTCAGCTAGCGAGAAGCCCATCCAGCACATGCGACCTAACTACTCGAAAGTCCGTGTCACAGACTGCAGATGCCAACCTGAATATCTGATTGTGTGAGTCCAGCTATAGTCCTTTTGGTTTACTGAAAATATTTTCCTGCTTTGGAAAGTGTTGGATGTAGGGGGTGGGGTGCAATGGACATCTTCAGTGCTGTGACACACCAGAAAACCTCCAGCTATTTTCAGATTTTAATCATCTTTCCTGCACTACAGATGCAGGCGGTCTGGCAGCTGCTCAGAGAAAAGAGCTTTATCAGTCCTCGGTATCTAATTACTTATCTTGGATGGAATTAGGCACGATTCCAAGTCTACAGAAGACTCATGTTCTGTTGGGAGTTATTAATTATGAGCGGACTTAAGAAGCATTAATTTGTTTTGGTGGTCATGCCAGGGAGTGCCTAGCAAAGCCAAACCCTCTGGGAAGTGGGGGTTGGGGGAGGCTCGCCTCTTGGCTCAGCTGGTCGAGGGGGACTAAAACCAGATGGCCCTCATTTGGCTCTTTTAGCCAAGTTCCAAATAAAAATATTCCTTGTGCTGTTTAAATTAAATTGATGCCTGGCTTCCTCATTCCTAGTAATCTAAATCGATGCCTTTAAAAAAATAACTTCCGGGCCGGGGAGATGGCTCAATGGAATAAGCGCTTACCTGGCAAGCACAAGGGCCTGAGTTCAATCCCTGGTTCCACCAGAAAAAAATAAAAATAAAAAATACCCCAGGGGTAAATAGAGAATTCATGAACAAAAACCAAACTGCACAGGGAATACTTCAAAGAGTCAACTATTTGGATCTCATCTTTTAAAAAAGTTTCTGCATTTCAAAAGAAATCAAAAAGAGAGTAAAAAGAAAAGCCACAAACCAGGAAAAAATTGTAACCAAGTGTCCTTCAGACAAAGGACTTTTATCTTAATTCTTTATCTAAAGAATTAAAAAAAATCAGGCCTCCAAATTTAAAGACTCAATCCAAGAATGGGCACCTGGGATGAATCCATGCCTCACAAATGAAGAAATACAAATGGCAAATAAACATATAAAAAAAAATGTTCAACATTACTAGTCATTAAGAGATGCAAATTAAAACAATGCTGAGATTCCAAACTTATCCCAGAAACAATCTAACATCAAGAAGTCAACCAATAGGGCCAGCCAGATAGCTCAGCGGACTAGAGCACCTACTTAGGCAGAGCACAGGGACCAGGTTCGATTCCCAGCATGCTGTGCCAGTCCCCCCCGCCCCGGGGGGCACACTGAGAGAGCAATTAAGACTGGGCATGGTGGTCCAGGCCTGTAATCCCAGTGCTTGGGAGGATTACTGTGAGTCAAACCTACATAGTGAGACTCTGTAGATCTGTACTAAATACATTTTTTAAGAAAAATATCAACCAATAACAAATGTTAGAGAGGTTGTGAGGGCAAAGGAACCCTCTCATCACTGGTGAGCGTGCAGGCTGACATGCCACCGTGGAAATCGGCGTGCAGATTCCTCAAAAGCTAGGATCGGGGGCCCACTCGCCCAGCTACTCCCCTCCTGGGTATGCTTCCGGGTGAACTGAGAACATCTTACTGCGGTGAGCTGGGCTCCACTGCAGTTTCTCTCACTCTCACACCCGCAGAGCGACCTCAGGCCTCCCACCTGGCCCAGCTCAGGCCGCCCCTTCTTCATAAAGCAGTAAAAACCCAGTTCGGCCCCAGATGGACGCTTTTGTTCCTGTTAGCCACCACCCCGGCTGCGCAGGACCTTGGCCCGCACAGCTCCAAATGTGCCCCAGTGTCCTCATTCTGCCCCAAGCTGCGCTGGAGGTGGCAACCTGGACCCAAGCACTTTTCCACGGGATTACAAATACAAACTTCCCAGGCCGAGGGGAGGCCCAGAAAGGGCGAGTCACACCCAGAGTTACAGACATCACCGCTGCGAGCTGCCCTCTTACAAGTGAAGTCTGAATAGGTAAAAGGTACAGCAAAGTCCCTCTGCCTACTACCCGGGTAGGTTCTCTTGTTCGAAGCCGGAAAAGGAGAAATAAATCAGGCCCCAAATGACCCTGGAAGTGGGCACGCGATCTTGTCCACCAGTTCCTTCAGGTCTCAAATAGTTAAATTGGTGGGTCCTTTCCATTTATGATATTTCTGGTGAGCACCTTGATGCTGCCCTTAAAACAGTAACTGTCTAATTACTGGCTCTCTTAAATGGTAATTCCAGTAACCTTATTTCCTGCACGCAGCGCTCACAGAGGAGCTTCCTTCCGAGCCGAGGCCAGGCCAGGGCCCTCAGCGGCCGTGCACAGGACCGGTCGGTCCCAGCGAAGCAGCAGATCCTAGCGCAGGCAGCCCCCACACGCCCCAGGCTCTCGCTCCAGGCCTAACTCTTGAGCCCCCACAGCGCAACCCGGCCGCCCGATCTCTTTCCCTCACGCATGTGGTCTCTCAACTGAGATCCGCACAGCTCTGTAGTCGCAGAACTGGAAAGCACGTGTTTGTAACAGCCTTTGAGGCGAACACTGCAACATCCGGCTCCACACACACCCTCCTCGGGCTGCGTGCTTTCCATTTCTTCTATCAGACCATCTTTCTTTTTTCTTATTGGCTTTTAGGGTTTCGTTATCCTGTAATAGCGCTTCACATGTGCAGAATATAAAGATTTGTCATGCGTATGTGTAATATTCTGAAACTTGCCTTTGCATCCTTTGAATGTATCTTTTAATAAAACAAATTTTAACATGAATGCAATCTAATATATTATTTTGAAAATTATTTAAGAAATCTTTTCCTCTGAGGCATGATGCTCTCTTATGTGTTATTATTATTATTTTAGGGAAGGGTCTACAGCATGTTCAGGGTCTCACTACAGATCAGACTCATAGTGATCTGCCTGTTTACAGCCTCCCAAGAGCTGGGATTACAGGCACGCAGCACCACCATGCCCAGTCTCAATTGCCTTCTCAGGGTGCCCTGAGGGTGGAGCTGGCAGGGCAGGCCCGGGCCTCGGAAACACCCCCCCCCCCCCAATCCTGCTCCTGCTTGCAGGCCCTTCAATCCGCTGAGGTCTTATGCGTTCTAAAAATGATGCTTTACCTTCCAAATATAGGCCTGGCATCTATCTTGAATTGGGTTTTGCGCCTGGTCAAAGAACATTTTCCCAGCCGGGCGTGGTGGCACATGCCTGTAATCCCAGCACTCGGGAGGCTGAGGCAGGAGGATTGTTGTGAGTTTGAGACCAGCCTGAGCTACAAAGTGAGCTTAAAGCCAGCCTGAACTGCATAGTGAGACCCTGTCTCAAAAAGACAAAAAAAAAAAAAAAAAAAAGAACATTTTCCCTCTTACAACTGTTCAGCTAACCTAGCCCCATTTAGAAGAATCCTCCTTTCCCCCTCTGAGCTGTTGTGTCAGCTTCATTAATTGGGACACCCCAGATATGCAGGTTTATTCCTTAGCTCTGTTCCTTCAGAGTCTATGCACCTTGCTCTACAGCCATTTTCTGTGCTATCACTTTATAATGGGCCTTTGGTATCCGAAAGTGTAGGCTGCAGAGCTCTTTTTCAAGATTGCCCTATATATTCTTTGCCTTTCCATTTATAAATTAAAAATTAGTTTTCAATTTGTACATACACACATGAAAAACCACACTGGGATTTTGGTGAATATCAATCTATCTGTCAGAGGAGAGGAGACCTGTTGTTGTTACCATATTGAGTCTTTTAAACTATGGATTTTTTTCATTTACTAAAGTAGAATTGAACTTTTTCTATAAAACATTATGATCTCATGATAAGGAAATCTAATACTTTGCATGATACTAATAACAATTTACATAATGTTGAAACTTTTTATGTTCTGCAAGTGGTACCTTTTCAGATTTTCATTTTATGTTTGATATGGCTGAAACATAGAAATTAATTTTAAAAATATTAATTTTCATGGGCATAGTGTCATATGCCTTTAATCCCAGCACCTAGGAGACTGGAGCAGGGAGATTGCTGTGAGCTCAAGGCCAGCCTAAACTACCTAGTGAGACCTGGTATCAAAAAAAATCCTTCAAAATAATAATTAAAGTAGTAATCTTCTGTACTATGAGGGTACAGGGATTTAGGTTTTCTTTGATTTGTCTCAATAATGTTTTGTAGTTTTTAATGGAAATAATATAAAATATTTCACATGCTAATGAAAAGATATTTTCTGCAGGTATCACCTTCCACATTTTTGTCCTGTTGTTTTACTACTAGTACATAAAAATATTATTGATTTTTGTTCATTGATCTTTTGCTTTTATTAACCCATCTTGAATTGAGTTTGCCTATAGTATTGTTATGATTTGTGTCTAGTTGTCCCCCTAAAGCCTCATGTAGTCATGGGGTGGGGACTTCTGGAGTTTGTGATTAACTCATGATTCACTGGGATTATATGTGATCCAAGGCTGGGATTATGGATCTTGGCACTGCTGGGATTATGGAGTTCTTCAATTAGCCATCTATCTTAATGTCTGTAACTTAATTACACAGTACCTTGTGCTCTGCAAGGTAACACAGTCACATGGCGACCCTGGTGTGGAGGTTATTAGTGGTTATTCTATTTCTTTTTCTTCCTGTATTGTACCCACTAGGACTTCCAACCCAGTGTTGAATAGGAAATATAATGTTCCCATTTTAAGGAAAAAAGCTTTCAATATTTCACCATTAAGTATAGTATTGGCCATATTTTGGTGGTACTTTTAATCAGATTAATGAAATTCCTTTCTAGTCCTCACTTGCTGTTTTAATAAGGCATAAATGTATGTTAAGCTTTATCAAATACTTTCACTCCATAGATTGAGATATTTGTCCAGTGTTTTTCTTCGCTTTCCTTTTTTTCTTGTTACTGTGGTAAATTGTCTTGATCAACTTGCCAAAGCCAAGCACCCTGCCATTCTTAGAATGCCCTCGCGTGGCTGTGACACAGCATCTTCTAGATCTTACTGCACTGAGTCCCCGATATTTTGCTTAGGGCTGCCAGTTTATTTATTTATTTATTTATTTATTTATTGTCTTTTTTTTGAGACAGGGTCTCACTATGCAGTTCAGGCTGGCCTTAAGCTTACTTTGTAGCTCAGGCTGGTCTCGAACTCACAACATTCCTCCTGCCTCAGCCTCCCAAGTGCTGGGATTACAGGCCTGTGCCACCACACCCAGCTCTACCAGTATTTTTTTTTTTATGGAGGTGTTTAGTCTAGAAATATTCTGTTTCTTCCCCCCTTAGGCAATACAAGAACTGCAGAGAATGGTTTTACAAAGATAATCATCTAAAATCATCTATTGCTGTACAGTGTGATCATGTAACAAGGCTTTTCGTGCAGATGCAAACGTTTCTGTGTCCTTTCCTCACCTTACTAAGATTGGAACATTTCTGGGGTTAGAATAAGACTAAAAGAGTCTTGCGGAAATCACTAGCTGCCCATCTGCAGGCCATTGGGATGGTCTTGGGTCCACTCTGTCTGCTCCTCACATGTATGCAATGACTTAAAAGTGAAGCCACTGTATTGTAGGCAAGAGTCAGGACTTTACTCCCACAGTAAAGCGTATCTTCTTTTAAAATACTATCTTCCTGGTATTGTATTTACTAATAATACCTGTTTACTTTCCTCCATTGTTATCAACGCAGACCCCCAAAGCCACCCAACATTTAGGTGAATATGGCTCAAAGTTATCAGAGACAATCACTGGCTGACTTGGGTTTTCAGAGCTGTGTATGAACTGTGAATCCTTTTAGTTTTTTCAGCATCAAATTCTTACTGCTTTGTGTTCTGCAAATGAAAGCTGTTTTAAACTGAGAAGGGATAGCATGCCAAATAAGAAATAGCAGGTGATGTAAATGAAATTCAGAAACCTATATTTGATGTCCTTTGACTTAAGTTTTCATCTCCCAGAGCAATATTCATATTGGACTCTGTGTGGGGTCTTGAGGCCTCATCATCACGAGTCTGAATCTAAAATAAAAGGCAGCAGGTCCTTTGGATTTCATAGTATTAAAAATGTATTTATTCCCAGCCCATTATCTAGTTGCAGTACACTGCAAAATGCTTGATGTTTAAATGATAGGCACATTGGAATTACAGGCAGTCAGCCCTGTAAAATATTCAGGGTCAGGGTGTTAGGTGCGATCAATTCCGCTTGCTGAGCATACACTGCACTGGGCATGAGCAAGAGAACAAGAGCCAGTACTGCCCTCCCGTTTCCACGGTGACTGCTGAGCATGCTTTCTCAAATCCAAGAGCTGCCTCTTTTAATCAATAATCATTTTCATCTAGATGATAGTCCCAGGCTGTCTCAAATTATATGCTCATTTGTTAGTCCCTACATTCAGCCTCAGCCCAAGTGAGATTTTATTTGAGAGGTGGGGGTGGTTTGCAAAGCGATGTAGGGGCTGAAGGACGTGGTGGTATGATGAAGATAGCAGAAAGAGAGAAAGATTTGAATACAAAATACTTTCAATTTACAAATCATTCTTTGAAATATGTAATGAAAACAGCATCTTGTTTTAGAATGATAGCCTGTTCCTTACTCACCCCCTAAAAAACCTACTCGAACCATCACGAAGGTCCTTCGGACATCATTTTTAAACATTAAATTGCAATATAAATTTTCTACTGCAAGCATCTAGTGACATTCAATTGATTCTAGCACAGTCAATAAAATATACAGCTTTGAAACACTTTTCCACTGATTCAATTACTGCTAATCTTGTTGGGAGTCTGAAACACTAGCTAAAGACCACAAAGACCACTGTTGCCTAATGAACGCTAAAAGAATTGCACAGATTCAAGTGGGTAAGGAAAAGCTGCTGTTATTTTATGCAAAATGCAAACAGATGGGCGAGCCTGACACACATGCACCCAGATTCGTGCCTGCCACGCATTTAATCTTTTATGAATGGCTGATCACAGATGGTGATGAGCTCTGGGCTCAAGTTTGGATCCGGAGTCAATTTTCACTTTGCGCCAATGTCCTGCGTCAGCTACAACTTTTCTATTCAGTAAGCAAAGCAAACAGCATCAAGACAAAGGAAAACATCAGGCAAACAGGTTCCCTTGCTACTTTGAAAAGGAGAAAGTCATGAGTTTATCGCCTCAAATCCAGGCTCCCTTCCACACTGCCGCTCTTCGGTCCCTTCCTGCTCTTGCACTACTTTTCCGCGATCGCACGAGTGCCGGGCATGGAGTCAGGAGGCACTCTAAAGGAACGTCACAGCACACATTTGGCAGTGAGTGGCAGCGCAGGCTGCACCAGTGCTCAGCCCCGAATGGGACATGCGTGCCCCAGCATGTCGCCTGTCCCTCTCCTGCCAAGGGCGCTTCATCTTAGGTAGAGAAACCGAGGCCTCACGGTCTCTCTGTTCCCAGGCAGATCCCCCTCCTGCGGAGCCAGCTTGCACGGGCAGCAGTTTCTTCATCATCTGAGACACGGCAAACAGCACACTGTCCAGCGGACAGGAATCCATTCAGATGTGTCCACTGAATGCATAATAAAAGCCGCTTCTTGTACCTGTCACATACCTGTCACTGTGCTGGGCTTGAGGGAAAACTGACAAAATTTTATGCGCTTAAGGTACAAAGTGGTTGTAAAATATGGCTGGGCTGTGCAATGATTGCCAGGGCCAGCCCGTTATCCCCGCTGCCTCGCAGTTGCCTTCTCTCCGAGAACACCTCAGATCCACTCAGCAATCCAGGTACACATGATACTGAAGGCACTCAGCACACGGAGCTGTGCCGTGGGCCGTTTCCACAGTCCCAGCCCCTGGCCACTGCCACAGTATTCTCGTTTTTATGAGTCCAACCTTTTTATATCCTATATACAAGTGAACCCATGCAGTATTTATCGTTCTGCCTGGATTATTTTACCCTGCATTCATCCTTGTTACAAATGGCAGGGTTTTCTTTTTTAAAAGCTGAATAGGGCCGGCCAGATAGCTCGGCAGACTACAGGGCCGGCTTAGGCAGACGCAGGGGCTGGGGTCTGATCTTCAACCTGCTGTGCTGGGCCTGCCCTGGGGGTGCACTGAGAAGGAGACTGAGACTGGGTGTGGAGGCGCGTGTCTGCAGTCCCAGGGCCTGGAAGGCTGAAAACAGGAGGATCACTATCTACATAGTGAGATCCTGCAGACCCTGTAGATCCTGTACTAAATACAGAAAAAAATAATAAAAATAAAGCTGAATAATATTCCCTTTATCTATATAGCTATATTATGTAGATATAGGATCTAAATAGAGATATATTTGTGCATATAAATACATATATATTGCCTTCTAATATAGCATATATTTGTATATATAAATAAGTTTATATATTTATATACAGGATATATAGAGAGAGGGGAAGGGTTCCACGTGTAGCCCAGGCTGGCCTCCGATTTGAAGCAGGCGCCTCAGCCTCCCAGCGCCGGGATTACAGGCATGCACCACTTTGCCTGGCTATGTGTGCATGTGTTTGTGCATACAAACAAGCGTATTTACCTGTCCTCCGTCAACAGATGGCACTTAGGTTATAAATAACACTATAGGGAACATAAAAGTGCAGCCTTGAAATACGGAGTTTATTCCCGCTGGGTATGTAACCCTGAGGTGAACTACCTGACTACACGGGAGTTCCATTTATATTTTTTTTGAGGATTTACCACATTCCTTCCCTTAATGAGCTATCAAAAGAAACTAGCCTCCATTTGACAGAGCAGGCAAGAGACGGGGCTCTGGGAAGTGAAGTCCGAAGGCCTGCAGGCCTCATGCCAAGCATGGCGGAACTGGCATCCACCCACACTCGTGGTGCAGAAGTCTTGGAACCTCCAGCCCCATGCTCTGGCCCCTCCTCTGGCAAAATCCCCACAGGGCTGAGCGGGGTGCCGGTGGGGACATCTGAGGAGATGTCAGGTGTCAGCAGAGTGGAAACTCCACACCCTAGACAGCAGCATGGGTGGGTAGTGACAGAAGTGGTGTTTCTATTGGACACTGACGAACAGCCTTGGGTAGGGACACAAACCACAGTAGGACCAGGAACAAAGATGAAGAGAGAGGAACATGGAGGTGTCCTCTCGCCACGTGCCAAAAGAAGGGCACAGAGCAGACAGAAGACATGCCAAGAGCTCGTCAGAGGGGATGGAAGCAGAACTGAGCCCCTGCAGGAGGGGGCCAGGGCCACATACATGAGCTGGGGTGGTTATTATGACCCTGTTTTCACTCACTGGAGAGCCAGATGCGGGTGATATGTTGAGCCAATATTTATGTAGGGTATGCTTTACCTCCCAAACTAGATCAGAATCTTGATGCTAGTAAAATGTGCACCTGCCATATTCTGAGTCCATGTGGTTTCCAGCGCGCTTCCCTGTCGTCTGCTCTGCAGCCCTGACGGTTGCCCTCCTAATGTCAGCTGATACACGAGAAGTCCTGCCCGGAAGTTGGCCTAATGGTCTGGCAAAGTAGCAGCGGCAGTTTCTCTGCCCTGTACAGAGCGCAGGTCTGCTGGGCCATGCATGGAAGGCACTACGAGGGGGTCAGCATGGGGTCTCAACGAGAAGGGACCAGCAGGTCACCAGAGCTTGGGCTCACTGAGTCTTTCTTAATTCATTTTATTTTAATTCCACACAAAGGAAGAAAGCAGACCTTCATTCAGTTTGTAAAGCGCGACGCCCCATGGGAAGCGACCCAGCAATCACAGAGAAGGGGCCTCGTCTGCTGCTGGCAGCGCTGGGCTCTGTTTTTGCTTTTGCCCCCAGGAACTGAGGCCAAGGCCTCGCAGGCTGCACAAGGGCTCCACCACCGAGCTGCGTCCCCAGCCCAGCACGTGGATTTCACACTGTAAGCTCATGAAAGGGTATTCCTGCTCACCAGACTTACAAGACTGCCATGAAAGACTAATAAAGCTTACACACTTGGAAAAGCAGAAGGGTAGACCCTGATCTCCAACTTCACAACTGCTGGGCCCCAGTGAAGCTGAAATTGGACCGGCATACAGGAAATACTGACCACTGAAATGTCATCTGAGTTATGGTATTCCCTTCATTTAAAAATATATTTTAAAAAAGATTGACGCCAAAAAATATTACTTTTCTGAAGTTATTTCTTTGGGTTATTTATTATTATAGTTTGAGAAATTTAGGAACAACAGAAGATTGCTAAAGTTTTTTTTAAAAACTTCGCAGGAACTCAGCCATATATTTATGCGACATGTATCATATGTCTTACAAACCATAAATGTTCCTAGAAAAACGCTTCAAGGCTGTGACTCTAAAACACACCAAATTGCCTTTCCAGTGACCAAGTGAACATTATTCTTTTCATATTCACAAAACTACTTTTCCAGGTGCTGAACAGCCCACAGGCTCTAAATCCAGTGACAGTTCTACTTAGCTTGTGCGGGTCTGCTCATATAAGAACATAAATCGCAGTCACTGCAAAGAGATTCGAGTTTCCAAGTGCCGCTTGCTGCCACAGAACACTGGACTCAGACCTTTGCTGGAATCTTGGACAGGCTCTTTGTTGTTTTGGAGCATTTTAACCATTGGACTAGAAGCATAGGTGTGACATTAGCTCCTGTTTTGACTAAAAATACGACCCTACATTTCATGTGACTAAATGCAGTTCAGGAAGGGATTATTATCGAGACCTGGTCTCGACTCTGCTGGACATTTGTCCTTAGCAGCTGCAAGGATAAACATCTTAGGAAAAAGCATCTTGCTTTGAAACTCTCCCCCTTGGTAGGGAAGGGCTCACCCTGTCATCTGGGACCAGGGGGAGAGTCATGCCAAGTGGACAGCAGCTGCCACAAGACACCAAGCTGACATTCCAGGAGGAAGGCTGGGTCGCATCAGAATGCTTTTATGGAAATGCACGCAGATGCCCAGGGCTTAGCACACAGAGTCGGTGGCAGGCTGCACTAGACAGCTGCAGCTGTGGAGTATGGCCCATCCCTGGGTGGAACAAGCTATGGATGGCTCCAATCTTTTGAGAGAAAAACTTTTGTATGGCCAGCAGTGGACATTGTTTATCAAAAGAACAAGTGACAGATGGAAATGCTGTGTTGTCTCAGGTTCTCCTGCCTCCCTCTGACAACACCCCAAGGCCACTGCACAGGGACACCAGGATTGCTTCTCACTGTCTTAACTGATGTAGAATTCAGATGCTCTGGGACAGCTTGGTCCTTTCAAAGTCTGGAGTCTGCCAGTCCTCCAGGCAGTGCGGCACAAGCATTAAAAGCTTCAGATCTAGATTTCAGACAGATTTGAATTTTGGATTTAACAGTTTTTTTGATCCAGGGAAAGTTGCCTAATTTCTTCTTACCTTACATACTACTTCATAGTGTTGTCATGGGAATTAAAAGAGGTAAGTATCCAGCTCAGCGTGCTTGCAGCAAGTCTGCATTACACTGATGTTACTAAAAATAATAAGTATGCTTGTTACACTTGCCCCCATGAGAAAGAATCTAAAAGAGAACCAGGATTTATTTTGTTTTGAGATCAGGTTTTTCCAAGCAATGAGATTCTGAAGGCCATATTTTGTTGATGAAAATTCTATGAGTTTTGGCACCATCAAGCTCAAAGCTTACTTTGCTTGGTTCTGGCAAATAATCTGAGTGGCAATGTGACAGAGGAGCCTGCAGAGGCCGAGTTCAAGACAGATGTGAAAGCTTCCTCCCAGAGGGGGGTCTGAGTTTTATTTCTCTGAGATAGATGATCAGGAGTGTAATTTCTAGATCACATGAAAGTTGCATGCTTAGGATTTTAAGGCATTGCCACACTGCTTAGGGTAGTGGCTGACCCACTTTACACTGCCACTAGCAATACATGAGTGACCTGCACCCTCCTGGTGGCACCCTGTTCTTTATCTCACTCATTCTAATATGTAGGCCTGATATCTCAGTGTGTCTTTAATGTGCATTTTCTTAATGGCCAATGATGTTGAACATCTTCTCTTACAGCTGTCAACATATTGTATTTATTTTGTAATGAGTTTTTTTTTCTTCTCTGTTGAGTTCTGTGCATGTTCAGATACCAGCCAGACGCACGGTTTTATACATTTTCACCTCGCCTCGGCTTCTCACCTTCATGACAGGCTCCTTCAAGGAGCAAAAGTTTGTAATTTTATTAAAATCAAGTTTAGCATTTTTTAAAACTGCAGCCCTAGATCCTGAAGATTTCCTTTTATGTTTTAATTCTGTGCTCCATTTGGAATTAATTCTGGCATAAAGTGTGAGATTTAGGTAAGGGCCTTTTAATGTGCCCGTGGGTCTCCACTGACCCTTGTACCACATGCTAGATACTATCTCTGACCCACTGAACCCTTTCTGTATTTTTATTGGAAATAAACTGGCGTATTTGCATGGATCTTGTTTCGCTATTTGGTACTCCATCAGTACATCACAGTTGAGATTTCTGTAACTATATAATAATTCTTGGAATGTGGTAGACTTATTTTTCCAATTTTGTTCTTTCTCAAAAATTTTTCAGCTTTCTAGTTCCTTTGCTATTCCTTATAGGCTTTATAAAAATTTACCCTATCCATAAAAAGTCTTGCTGTGGATTTTATATGGATTACATTAAGCCTACAGCTTACTTTATGAACTGACCACCTGACCACACTGAGTCTACAGGCTTTTGTTTTAGAAAAGATCTTCCTTGATTTCTTTTGTTAGCATTTGTTTTTTAGCATACAAATTCCATATTTCATTTTTTCAATAATTGTTAATAATGTTGCATTTTAAGGGCCAGCGGTATAGCTCAGCGGACTAAGTGCTTGCTTAGGTAAGCGCAGGGACTAGCGTTCGATCCCTGGTTCTCCAAGCCGCACTGGCCCCGCCTTCGGGTGCGCTGAGCCAGCGATGCAATCCGGGCGTGGTGGCGCTCGCCTGTAATCCCAGCACGTGGGAGGCAAAAAGCAGGAAGATCACTGTGAATGTGGGCTGCATGCACAATGAGACACTGCACCAAAAACATAGAAAAAAGCAATAATGTTGCATTTTAAATTTTGGTGCCTCCATGTTCATTCCTAGTACTCAAAACTGTGATTGAATTTTGTACATTTATTCTGCATCCTGTAGCCTTGTTGAACCTGCAAATGAATTTGAAGATACTTTTGTAATTCTTTGGAATTTTTCTCTTTAGATAATATATTCTTTATTTTAATTTTTTTAAATGCATTTAGTACAGGCCTACAGGGTCTCACTGCACAGATCGGATTCACACTGGTCCTCCTGTTTTCAGCTCCTCCCAAGCACTGGGATTACAGGTGTGCCACATGCCCAGGCTCAGCTGCCACTGCAGCATGCTCCTAGGCCAGCCTGGCACAGCGCTCCGGGGACCAGGATCAAACCCCCTTTGCTGCGCCTGCCTAAGCAGGTGCTACTAAAGCCTTTTTAAAATAGGGACGTTATTATTTGTTCCTTTCTGATTTATGCTTTTTGTTTCTATTTATCAAGAAATCAAAGACTTAAAAAATGCTGGTGAGGCTGTACGGAAAAAAAAGAACCTTTTATATTGTCGGTGGGAGTGAAAATTGGTACAACCACTATGAAAATCAGTATTGAAACTCCTCCAAAAACTACAGCTAGAAATTCCGCTTGGCCCCGCTAGTCCACTTCCAGCTATCTTCCAAAGAGTTCAAGACATCATAGTACAGCGACCCACGCACGCCCTTGCTCACAGTAGTGAACTCTTAATGGCTAAATGTTAGCAGCAGCCTGCCATCGACAAACTGATGAAGAAATGGTGTTGTCTGCACACAATGGAGCACTACTTCACCATAAGGTGATATAAACTTGAACCATTTGTAGGAAAATTAACAGTAATATTAAGCGAAATACATCAGACGCACACACACACAAACACTGCATGGCGTCTTTTACATGAGAAACCTGACAGGTATTCGGTGCACCACAGAAACTGGCAGAAGGACGAAGGGAAAGGGGCTCTATTTTCTTTAAGGACACAGGAGAGAATGTGGGGCAGGGTGAGCAATTGTTTTCTCTTAACAAAGAGAGGCTGAGGCTTCTACAACCTTTTTCCAGGAGAGGGATTTGAAGGGCATGTTTAGATATATCTGTGAAGCTGTGTGGGGTCTTCCCTGAGGAGACGGAAAGGGTGGAAGTAAGTTATGTCCTGGGCTGAGCTGGAGAAGCGGGAGGTGGTCTTGGGGAAGATGGGCTTTGTTTTAAGGGCTTCAGCCATATTAGATGACCACCAGGATGATCTTAGCAATTCATACAAGGGCCAGGACCTATGAAAACCCAAATGATAAATGAGAAGCAAAGTGAAAGGTAGATAGTAGGAAGTGGGGAGATAGGCCTTTCTCAAGGGAGAAGGAAATCAAGAGATCCACGGGGGAGGGTGGGAAGAGAAGGGATGGGAAAGAATTCAGAGCTGCGCGTACATGCACCAGCTCCAAGAAAGGAAAACAGACATTACGAGCCATGTAGGTGCTAATAAAACCAACAAGCAAACGGGACACAATTCATGTGGCCAGGCAGTGGCCTGGAGCTGCTCCACTGGTCCCGGGGTGGGAAACATGGCAGAGCTAACTGCAAAATCCTCGAAACTTCTCTGCAATCTTAAGCTTCTTATCCTAACTCTTAACTTTAGAAGTCGGGAAGAGGCCCTGGGTCCAAACATGAGTATCCCACTTGAAATGGGGGGTAAGGGCCTAGCTGTTGGGCCCACAACTGCACATGAAATGGAAACTGTTCATCTTAGTATACTGCTGAATCACTTTCATCCACTGCCAAAATCATTTGCAGAAAAGCCAAAACTTTTTTCTGCTGTATGAAAAAGAAACAAATGGGACATCTGTCAAATGGTCTATTCTACTTTCTGAACATAGATTCACATTCAACTTCTGATTCCAAAGTTGTGAACTTATATTCCTAGCAGGGAGAAGGCTGTTTTCTTTGTCCACCCTCTAGCCCCTCTCTTAACAGAGCTCTTCATAAGACTGTTTTTCTCCCCGTGAATTCAACAGAAGATAAAACAAGACCAGTACTGTTGGGCTTTCCAGAGAACACCAGTCATCTGACTCAGCCTGCCCAGAGGTCATGAGTACCCTCAGAGCACTCTCACAGCACTCCGGGCAGGCGAGGCTCCAGGCTGACTTAGGGGCGGAGCTCAAGTTTGCTGATTATTTGCATTCTCATCCTCTGAAGACTACTTAATCTCTTGAAAAACAATCTTTTCTATAATTGATTTTAGCCAAAAGGCGAAGAAGCAATCACCACTTCTTCAATACCCTGCTTTATTACTGTGGTGAAGCCTGCGTAGACATTGCCGTAAATATGTAAATACGTCCCCTAGGGACTCTTTTATTCAGAGCCAGGTGTTAATAGCTTCCCAAAGTCCTGTGGTAAACACAACAAACAACCCAAACACTGTACTGCATTTGAAAGTAGTAAATGAAAGTAAGTTGAGTACTTTGTTTTCAGAGGATTTCAGAAATTCCTCTATCTACAGGGACATCTGTCCCCTCTATGCCTATAGTTTAAGGTCAAGTTTGCCAGAAAAGGCTCAGGGGAAGCAGCCAATTGCTGAGCGCTTTGGCCTGGCAAGCTCCTGGACTGAATTTAATCAGACACCCTGAGCTTTCAATCTAAACTTCTGTAGGCACTTTTTATAATTATATTGGCACACACGTTTTTCCACTTCAATAATAAAACCACAATGATCCTTATGCTCACAGGCAAATCTTTAATAATATTGTAGAAGAAAGCCAGTATGCCAATAGAAGCTCAAAAATTCCACTTGGGGCCGGCTCCCCGGCTCTTGGGGAGGGCAGTGTGCGGTCAGATCCGTGCAGCTGCGAGCAAGAGCTCCTCGCCAGTGCGCCTCCTGCACCCACACAGACCTTTTCCTCAGAAGCAAGGGCTTTATTAGCAGAGAGCTCTCTGCGCCCATCAACATGTTGAGCCTGCTTGACTATGACTGGCTGCAGCCCCTGGACACCCTGGACACCCTTGTGTAACCCACACCAGCTGAGCATACTGGCTGTGGCGGTGGCCTTGGCCTTGGCGAGAACTTTGACTCGGCTGGTCCCGCAGGCTGGGGTTCCACGCCACTTCCTAGGAGTTTTTGCCTGTGGAACTAATTCAGTATAAGTTTGCATAGGGAAAGCAGAATTACAACAACTAAAATAATTTCTGTTCCTCTTGATTACAACACAAGAGACTGAACACTAAGTACAGTTTATAAATTCTAAGTGTATGATTACAAATGGGTGCCACAAGCCATGGATGCCAAGGAACCACAAATTCAGTTAAATGTCATAGTCAAATATACACCAAATTTAATGACACGTATTTAATGATATGCATAATCGCAGTATTAGCCCAACTAGCTGGGAGGAGGTGCTAGAAACTGATTTTACTAACGTCACATATCGGCTGCCTCTGATGACTACCCAGCCGTAATCTTACTCCAGGTCTCCAAGAACAAAGAGATGCTCTTCCACTCCTCCTCCCTAGGACAGGCCCAAGAATGGGCCAGGAGTGTGGAAGAGAGAAGGGCCTCTGCACAGTGCTTGCTCAGAGCTGCCAGGAGGGACTCTGTATGGCCAGACCTCAGCATCTGGCGAAGCATCAAGGGCAAATTGTTAAAATTACAACCTCTGTGAAGGAGCGTTTGTATCACGAGATTAATGAGATTTGGCACGGCAGTGGAAAGTCTTAGAAACTTACCCTGAGTGCATTTGGTTAAATGGTTTGCTTTCTAAAATCTAGTGCCTAAGGAAACGGGAATTTTATGGACTTTCACTTTCCTACAGAAAAGGGAAACACAAATTAGAACCCCTCCCAGCCCCTACTTCTTTATTTAGCTGTTGAATCAAGGACAGGCTCTACTCTCTCCCTCTCTCCTTTCTGGAACCTTCATCTGCTCAGAGCTGGGTGAGCCAGCAGCAAGGATAAGATATCCACAGAGGTCTGGCCTGGTGAGTCCAGCCCAAACCCAGGACTGTTTTCCTGATGGTTTTGTTTTGGTTGGGAGTGGGTGGGTTTAAGAATGTTTACAGCCTGCTGAGGAACTTTGCTTAGTGCCAGCTGCACTCAAGAGTAACTTTAGGCAGCATTCCAAAATGCAAACACACAACTTTCCACTCAACTATAATCATTCAATAATATGAGAAGGAAATTTCCATCCTATCCATGTTATAAATGACCAAGGAAGGGTCTTTCTTAGAGGTAAACACAGGTGACCCTTCTACTCATTTTTATTGATAACCTGACCCTGTTCAAATGACAGTCCAAAAAAGACGAAGTAGTCCCTTCCTGCCTACTCTGGAATATTACATCACTTCCATGAATAACCATCTCTTTGTGAATCCATGGGCATGTTGATCTAATCAAGGGACCAAACTGGATAGGACCTAGGAGGAAACCTTTTGTCAGGTAAGAGAAAGAAGGGCCCCAAATGGCTTTCTTTTTTTCTTTTTTTTTCAGAACCAGAGATTGAACTCAGGACCTTGTGCTTGCGAGGGAAGCCTATATTCCACTGAGCCATCTCTTGGCCCCAGCCAAATGGCTTTCTTAAAAAATGAAAATGGCTCTTGCCTGGCAAGCACAAGGGCCTGAGTTCAATCCCTGGTTCCACAAAAAAAAGAAAGAAAGAAAGAAAAAAGAAAAATGAAAGTAATGTGTACAATATAAAATATTATATAGAGAGGAGGTATTACAGAATTAGTCTCAGAACTGGTGTACTATGGGATTAAAAACAACTCATTAGAGTTCTACAAAACAGCATATATTAAGAGTAAAATAACAACTTTGTAAGAAAAGTTCATACATCCAATTATAGCATATGGTTTCACAGAGGAAACCAATTAAAGACAGCTGTACTGCAAGTTGATTCTGGAAGGCAGGCTCCTGAAGGGTGATCACAGCAGTAAGCCTTCACTTCGCACTGAACAACACACACTCACACACGCATGCATGCATGCACACATGTATGCACACACATGCGTTGGGCAGTGCCTTGCTTACAGGAGGCCTAGATATAAAGCTGCATTTGCCAATAGGTCCATATCAATTTCTATGGCAAATCCAGTGTCAAGAAGGGATATCACTGTGCTGTAGCCAGCTCCCACCGGGTGTTGGTTCTGTATTTAAAAAGCACTGGTGAGACAGCGTGGCACACAGCACACTGTCCTGATGTCTGAACTCATGAACTCTTGCATCCTGGTTCTGTTTCTTGCACTTGTCAGAGCTATGACTTCAGGCAACCCAGTTCATCCTCCATGTCTTGGCTTGCTCTTCTACAAGATGAGGGGCTGCTTCTCAGCCCCTTGGGATTCAACATTAAGATGAATGCCACAGGAGGCCATAGTGTCACTGGCTTTAGCTTTCCACGTCTTCCCACGGAGCTAAGTGGTTTGAAAAATCTGTCCATAAGTGCCCTCACACCCCTTGCTCTACCTGGCATCTCTGCATGTTGTGACTGGCTCAAGGAGCCCATGCCACAGAGGTGACCTTGTGTGCCCCCCAAGGGCAGATGGCAGAGGCACCCCCTCCCGCCTCCCTTCTCCCCCTCAGCAGATGCCTTGGACCTGAGCTTATTTGGGACATCCTAATTATCTTGCAGGTGTACACTCTGTCTACACACAGATCTAAAATTCCCACATTGGATTAACACATAAGAGTCACTTCTCAGTGAGCTGAACAGTAAAAAAGATGGAAATAGAACAAAGAGGGTTATCGTAACATACACCATGCTTTCCACTCCCCCGAGGGTATCCCTGGGGTGACTTCTAGGGTGACTTAATTAGGCAGTGAGGGACCTTGCTGGGAGTTTGAGGCCAGTGCTTCGATAGCAAAGCACATGAGGAGCCAACTCACCAACTCCAGACACTGCCGGTGGCCGTAGGCAGCCGCGTAATGGATGCTGTTGTAGCCCTCCTTGTCCCGGATGGACGGGTTCGCGTCGTTCTGAAGCAGGAATTCCAGACATCTGCAAGCATGAAGAGATGTTATCTTAGAAAATATCCCTGGATGAAATGGAATGGTCAATATTAACATGTCCTCTTCTGAATGCTCCACGAAACACTTCAAGATTGTTTCTTTAAAAATCCTGTTGCGATGAAGTATGGTACATTTGTGAGGGGTGTGTGTGTGTGTGCGTGTGTGTGTCTATGTGTGTTGTAGCTGTCTTTGTTTGGAATAAGCATTCTAGATTCAGGAAAAGCTTTGGAGCAAGGGTAAAGTTTTTTTCTTTTTTCTTCTCATTTTAAGATTACCGAACAATAACCTTTATCTCTTCACATTCAAAAGAAGAAATCTCGCAGGGTCTGGTGGCATGTGCTTGCAACCCCAGCACTTGGGAGGCTGAGCAGGGTCAGTGCAAATTCAAGGCCAGCCTGAACTGCATAGCTGGACTCTAATGTGTACAAGGCTCTGGGTCTGCTCCTCAGTAAAAGCAAATGAAATGTGGTCAGGCCATGGCAAGTGGGCAAGACTGAGACCCCAAAGTTGCCAAATGCAAATTTTAAAGACAATAGGAAAAAAGCAAGAGAACCTAAGGACAGTCAGATACTGAACAGCAGGGGGCTGCACAGACAGATGCTGTGAGTGCAGTGGCCACACAGTGCACGTGGGGGGGAGGAGCAGGAAGGCCCGGCTCAGGGCCCACCACGCAGCCCTGACCGGAAGAGCGGAAGAGCGGGCCAGGGCAGGAATCCCAGGCCCAGATTACTTTGGTAACAGAGACAAACATCTTCTGTACAAAGCCATGCTGATTCAACTTCAGATTCAAACTGAGGTCCTAAGATTCTGAATGTAACCCTATACTTTAAGCCCCTTCCACAGGTAGGTTTATAGCTTAGTCATAAAAGCCTCAATGGCATTTTCCTACCTTTTTGTGTACGAGAAAGGGAATAAATAAATTCCTAAACTAGTCCTTTAGTTTCTAGAAAACTGATGAAAGACACATCTTTTAAAAATCAAATACCTACTCATTGATTATATTTGCCCACAAATGCTCCATAATAAGTCAAGCTTTCATTAAAGTCCTACTACCATGTTGGTTTGTTTGTTGGCATTGTCCTTTAGAAGGAAGTCCTTTTTCATTTCAATAACTAGATGTCTTTGGGTGGGATCCCAGGTGACTCATCGTGAGCGACTTTAAATGCAACAGCAGGAACAGCTCGCCAGTCAGTGTACACACTCATCCCAGCCTCTGAGCAGATCTGAAAGCAAGCTCGTGAACTCAGCATGCTTTAAAAAATATCTGGACTTGCTCCCAAAAATTACTGAACCCAGAAAGCAGCTCAACGACACAATTAACAACTATACAGTATGATTACAGTAACAATACTCTCCACATAGTATCTAAGGAAAAAGAGAATTCTGTGTTCTACCCAGAGTCTCATCTTTTCTCCTCCAGGGTGCTGACTGGTAAGTTTGCCATGGAAGATGGAGAGAAAGAAGCCCGTCAGACTGGGAAGACAGGCCAGGGACCTGGGTGGGAAGCAACCCCCCCAAGGCTCTCTAAGCAAATTCCTCTCTGTCCTCCGCCCTCTACTGTGGGGAGGTCACTGGGTTCCACAGGCAAATCCACCTCACAGCTCCCTGGCAGAGGCAGACTTTCCTTTTACAGTGATATTATTATTTTAAATTTTGGAGCATTAAAGCAAAAATCTCCATCACTCTGCTTTCCTGGTAGCCCTGTCTTGTGTCCCTGTCACCTGCAGCAGGATCACAGGCTTTAACTGCCCTGGCCATGAGGTGGGCAAGGGGGTGGGAGGGTGGTGGACCTGAGGGTGGGCACAGGCTCCAGGTCACAGAGGAGCAGGCTGCTCTGGCACCCAAAGCCATGGGCCTGGGTGAGGGTGGGTGGCGCTCAGAGCAGAGGGAAGTGGGGACAAAGTGGCTATGTGCAGGGTGCAGGAGGCCTTGTGTAAACTGAGGGAGAATGTGAAGGAAGCACAGCTGTGCACGTGGAACCAAAGCCACAAGACCTTTACTCATAGACTTTGCAGAGAGGTGTCCGAGGTCAGAGAAGCAGAGCCCTAGTGGGAATCCATCTGCCAGAAACAGGGTCCATGGCAGTCAGAAATGATATCTAAGATTGAAAATGGCTGACCAGTCACCATCGTCACCCACACAGAGCGCAATTTTATAAAAAGTCCCATGTGACAACAGCACTGCTGAAGGAGGGATGGGAACTACAGCTTGTGCACAGCATTTCCTTTGGGCCCTTCCCCCAAGGAAGGGGGGAACCCAGGGAGACCAGGCCTTCTTACTCTCTGCGGACACTTACAGGGCAGCTTCTTTTTCCTTCAGCTCCCTGGCTCTTTCAAGTTCTTCTGAATTTTCATGGGCGTTTCCCAGCATCACCTTACTTCTCAGCATGAAGAGAGAGGAAAAAAAGTTAGTCACAATTAATTTTTAAAAGTATAAAGTCATTCATGGTCTTAACCTTGTTGTGTCTCAGTGATTTCTACCCTAAAGAACCAGCACCACTGCTTTCCACTGAGGGTGGACACGGCTCTCCACAGAGCTGTGTGTTCTCACCCATGGAACACAGCTGAGAAGAGGACTTCTTCAGACTTCCACCTGGATGTCTGTGACCAAGAAGACCTGCCACGAGCACCCCAAGGGAAAGGAGGCGCCTCGGCTCAATTCTCCCTGGGTCCCACTGCACTCCTTGCTTCCCCCTTAACTTCAGCGTCCCACTCATTGGGAGTGGGGTTCCCTCACCCTTTGCCTTCCAGAACAGCTCGTCCCCAGAGTTCCTTTCCTGCTCTCCACGGATAGCAGTCACTTGCTCCCCCATCCTCCACCACCACCTTTTTCCAAGGGAGTAACTCAGAGCCTCACATGTATAGCAAGTGCTCAATAAATGTTGGCTGAATTAATATCCTGAACTAATTCCCACTGAATTAATGGGCTGAATTAACAACCCATTACAGAATAATGAAATCAATTTAATGGGTTATAGTCTATGATTTTTTAAACGGAATGAAATTGAAAATATTGGAACACACTAGAGGAAGCAAGTGCAAATACGGCTTGATGAAATTCTTGTTGCTGGCCTGCACGTGTAGGTGAGCGTGTGTGTTGGCTCATGGTGCAAGACAGAGGATCACCATCTAACAGGTGCGAAGGGCTGAGGGCATAGCTCCCAAGTTAGGGGTCATACTTAGCATTAGAAACAAAATAACACTCAAAAATGCTTGGAAGCCATTGCTCTATAGGCACAGGAAAGCAGACAATGCAACAGTTCTCCAAACAGAGGTTTCAGAGACTATGTCCTATAGAGAAGGCCTCCCCTTAAGTCTTTGAGAACAGTATCATGAACCAGGGTTCCCCTCCTGCTTCTCTCTCCCCCTGCTCCTCCCTTCAACTGGTTCCTTGATTTCTGTTTCCATTCTTGGCCACCCAGAATCAAAACACACCACTGCAAACATTCCTCCCTTCTGAGGCTGGGGGCTATGAGCAGGGGGCCGTTCTTGATGGAGGATGTACAGACTGGCAGATGGAAGTTCTGTGGCAAAAGAAGCATTAGGTGCTGCTGCTGAAAGCTCTGGTGCACCGGACAAGGTGGCGCAGGCCTATAATCCCCACACTTGGGAAGCTGAGGCAGGAGGATCGCTATAAGCTCAAGGCCAGCCTAAACTACACAGAGACCCTGTAAAAGAAACTCTGGTGTGTGTCTATTAAATCCCAAAAGAGATTGAATGAACTGAAAACCTGGCCTTGACAGCTCCATCTGGCATCTGACCCAAAGAACACACAAGAGCAAAAGCTGCACCATGCAGAGTAAAACCCAGCGTGAACCTACCCCTCGGGCTCTGAAGGACAGCACACCTCACCTGCAGTTTCTAGGAGGCAGCATGAAGAAAACGCAATGGTGCCCCTTCTCAGCCCACCCTCCCCCCAGAGCGAACATGGGCCTTTGAGGGTGCCTTTACTTTCTGTCCACGTCTGAGGCTGCGGCATAGTGCAGAGCCGTCCGGCCCCAGTCGTCTGTTTCGTTGACGTTGGCGCCCGTGGTCACTAATGTCTCAATACAGTGGAAATGACAATTTGCAGCTGCGTAGTGCAGAGGAGTTCTGGAAAACAAACAGGCATTCGTCACTCACTCGGCCTGGCAAACACAGCATGGCGAGGCGCTCACGGACGACAGGCTACTTGGGTGTGGCAAGCTCTCAGGCTCCCTGCGCATGAAGCCAAGAGACGAGCCTGCCTTTGACTCCATCAGTGGAAACTGAGGAAGCAGAAACTGGGGCCTTCGGGCAGGCCAGGCACAGTGGAGCTAACCTTTCCTTCCACTTCTAGTGCCTGTCCTGGCTCAGGTCTATGTTACCAAGTTTTAGGACCACTGAAAGCTCATCCCCATGAAGACTCATCAAGACCACCCTTAGTCCTGACCAAGCTTCCACCCAATCCTCAGTTAGTACAAGCAGGGAACACAGTCTTCTAAGATATGATCCCCATATGTTGCAATAGTGTCCAGAAGCCACCAGGCCCCCCCATCAACAAAGGCTCCACTCTTCAGCCTGAAGTTGAAGACCTTCCCAAGCTGGTTCCAATTCCTCTCATAGCAGCCCTCTCTGTACATGGACTCAGGATATCCTGAACCAATGTTCTGAGGCTTTCTGGGTTGTGTCCGCACTTCTTCCTACCCATCCTCATGGGCAACTTCCACTCACAGAGTGCTGTGGTGGATCACACCTGCAATCCCAGCACTCTGAGTGGCTGAAGCAGGAGGATCGAAAGTTCAAGTCCAGCCTGGGCAACTTAGTGGCTGAGTGAAAGTGTCTTAAAATCAAACTAAAAAAGGACTGGGGGTATACATAGCTTGATATAAAGGCATTGAATTTAATCCTCAGTGTCACCAAACAATAAGCAGAAGAAAAATGTTCCTCATCCTTCATGATCTGAAGTTAGTGTCTTTGTCTGAGACCATTCAATACTATCAGATCCCTTCTGAGCTCTCACTCTGCACAGCCCTGATCTATGATTTCAATGCATTGCCTGCTCCTCACAACCAAAGCTCCTTGGGGACAGACCTACAGGTTGATGGCAAGAACTGGGCACGAAACTGGAAGCCCAGGGCTCCAGGCCAGGCAGATCTGAAAGCTGGGCCAAGCCTCCTCCTTGCTGTGGGCCTGGCCTTCTCGTTCTTACTGTCATGTGGACCTGTGAGCAGCTGCTCCCTACACTCCTAGCCTCTAGCTCTGTATGTGTGTGTGTAAGTCATGACGTCACTTTGCATTTGAGGTCTCATCTGTTACGGAAGGTAACAGCCTCCCATGCATCCCAGGACATCCGTGAGAAGCACCTAGCAGGGCAAGGCTGCAGAAGCAGAAAATGATTTGTTCGTTCTTACTCTGAGCTCTCATTTACTGAACAGTTGTTCTGGTGTGACTAACCAGCTTCCAGGGCACAAAAAGCAGAATACTAGAGAGTGACTGAAGTTCAAGCGCTGTTTGCCAAGCTTCAAATACAACTGCTGTCGATTTTGTAGTCTGTTCATTCGTGGCCTTGTTTACTACTTGGTTTTCTCCTTTAAGTCCCAAAGAAAGACAGTCCAAGTGTTCTATGTCCCAGACTGCCTGTGTTTTCACCTTGGCCTGCAAATCAACAGGCATCAGCATATGACAGCCTAAAGACAGAGGAATCACGGATCCTTGCCCTCAGCAGACTCAGAGTCAGGGTCGATGAGCACTGTGTGATGTGACTTCCAGGGGAAGTGTGTAGATGCCAAGAGAGAAGGGACATCCCTGCCATGGTGGCAAGGACTGCCACTGACATGAATCAGGCAGGGTGAATCGAGTCAGAGTGCCCGTGGCAGGGGGATGCTAGGGCAGAGTCCCGTGGGGCTTGGTGATTTCTGAGAAACACGTTGGTAGGTGACCTTGTCATTCTATGGACACAAACCTAGGTAATAGAGCCTACTATGCACTGGGCTGCATGGGGCTCCATCATGTATGCGGCTGGTGTTGACTGAAATGTCACAGTGTGTGCATGTGTGACACAAACACATGTCCATGTACTAGCTAGTACCACGGCACAGTTTAGCTGTACAAAGGACCATAAAGGACACGGCTCACGTGTGGGTTGTGTGTTTAATGTTGTAAACATGTCTAAACGTTTATCCTGAGACACAGTGTCTGGTACATATAGCAAAATCACCTAACCCTATGGCTGCGTCCTAGAGCAGAAGAGCTAAAGTATTCTTCTGCCACAGGTGAGGCTCCTAAATTAGATCCCTCAGAATTAAAAAGATGAAGGAAGGGAGACAGCAGCACCTCTAGGCAGAAGCTGAAGAGGAAACGCTTTCTCTATAGCTGTACCTGCTTGAGGGCGTGTCCCTAAGTAGGGGACTCCCACCAGGTGGGGCCAAGGCCACTCCAGCATCGCCCCTCCTCGGCGCGCCCCTCCCCATTCCTGTGACCGAGGCCCTTGAGCCACAGCACCCTGATCACCTACCTCCCGCACTTGTCCTTTTTATGGAAATCTGCTCCACTGCTCTGCAAGAGTTTTATACATTCCACATTACTGAAAAGAGAGAAAACAGCATGAAGAGGACAGCCAGGAACCCATCCTGGGGCATCTTAACCAGGAGCTCTTTCAGCTAAGCACAGGCCAGGGTGAGACCATGGCACTGGTATAACATTCTGCTAACCAGAAACAGCCTGAACATAGAGTAAGTGATGCTACACGGTAAGAATCTAAAGTTCCTGCCTCAAAGTGACTGAGTCAACAGAGTGAAGAGCTAGGTGAATATTGTCACTTCCATGACTAAGGAATTTAATGATTAGTGCATAATTAAACCCTCCAAGGATGGTCTCATCCCTTTTTCTAAAATCAATTTTTCAAAATTATACAAAATTTATGAAATAATCCTTCAACCTATAGTAACTAACTTCAGGTTGGAGTTAAATAATGAGACAGAGAACACGCACATCTCCTATCACAGGACAAGAAATTCCCCATGATCATCATTTTCAACTCAAGATTCCTTACTGGAAAATAAAACAGCGCATTTCCCTGCCTTTGTAATCCAGGTAGAGAAATGTGCAGAACGAAGGCTGAAGGTGATGCTGTGGAGAGCAGCCACTCTCCACAGCTCCCAACAATCGTGTTGCGGAGAGAGGAGGACCTGTGACATGCACACTCCGCGGTTGCTCAATGCTAATTCTAATAGGAATTGCAGACAAGGATTCGGAACAGCAAGCTGCCGGTGGCTGGATAGATCTGATGTTTTTTCAAATGCAGACTCCAGGCAGCCATCCATCATTGTTCTGGACTTGGGTTGCTAAGGGCCTGGGATGTATTGCTTGATTATGATTCAAATGAGAAAAAATGATCTCATTACTGCTAAGCCTGAACGGGCTCTCCCACTCCACATGTACCCTTGAGAGCCACCTTTCTCGGAGCACTAGCTACTCAGTCATAAAGCAGAAGATCTTTTTAAGAGGTACGTGTCTGTGTGGAAACCCAGTCGCATGAAGCACCTGTCTCTTTTGCTGTTGATGGCTGAGGATCAAAGGCAGGGGGACAGCTGAGTGGTATGGCTCCTGAAGCGCATTGATTTTGGGGTGGGAGGGGAAGGGGCCTCATTAAACAATACAAACTTAAGACTATAAGACCAGGGGTCAGGCTTTAGGATGGACCCCTGTGGGCAGCCTGTGCTTCAGTCAATGCATCCCTGTCAAGTGTGTAATGCCTAGGCAACACAAAACCTTTCTGTCAGTAAGAGGAGGTCAAGGGTCAACCTCACATCTGCATAAACTCGCCCAGGAGATGTGAGGTTTGCTCAACACATGGTCACAGAGCAAGAAATTGCAGATCAGAGCTTTAACCTGACCAGTGAGAGGAAAAGCATGATGAAAAATAAGAAAAAGTCCTATTTGCTGTAGGATAACAAACAGTATTCAAGTCATTGGGCACTATTCAGTAGAAATGATTCCTACCCAATTTTCTAAGAAAACTGCCTTTGCGCCACAGACTACCATAGTCAATCAAGGTGTACTGTGCCACTAAGTCTGAATGCCCAGGCGGCCCGGTACTCACCCTCCTGCGGCAGCAGCGTGCAGGCACGTTCTTCCGAATTTGTCTGGGGTGTCTATTTCAAAGCCTGCAGACAGCACGCGCTCATTACTAAACAAGGACACTATGCTACCCTTTTGTCCTAGTTAAACCACAAGAAACATTGCAGAGACAGAAAAATCAGTTAGTAGGAAAACCAGAAGGCAAGCCATTGTAGTCAGAAAGAGGTTGTCATGGAAACGAATGATAACTGCTCGAACTCGGCCATTTCATAGGAAGCACCACGAAGTCGAGAGGGATTTACTCTCACACTCAGCCCTGGGTGAATCACAGCCCCGTCTTTCAATCCCAGGATAGAAATTTATGAGAACAATTTGAGAGAAATAGGGCAATAGGCAGGCAGACCGAACACACAGAGAAAATACAGACGCCAGAGAAGAAACCCTGACATGCGGGAGTAGGTATTTTCTTAAGCACATTCCAACCTTTCTGTTGGGTCTAAAATCTGGGAAACAGGCTTTCATGAAGGGTTTATTTTTAAACGTTCCAAAAACAGTGAAAGCAGGTAAAGGTACTTAAGGGGAAAATCGGCCTCGGGACACTGATGAATTAATTCAGAAACAATCTTCGCCTTGCAGACCCTACCACTCCTGAAAGCCCAGAGTTTCTTACTATAAGGAGGGTGGTAGATGCAGAGATTAAAAAAAAAAAAAAAAAAAAAAAAAAAAAAAAAAAAAAAAAAAAAAAAAAAAAAAAAAAAAAAAAAAAAAAAAAAAAAAAAAAAAAAAAAAAAAAACGACTAGGAAAGCTCTAAAGCAGGAAAATTTATTGGTTCCAAAGAACCTCACATTAAAAAAAAATTAAATTTAGTTGGGGGGATCAGTCTTACTGATTTGTCAGTGTGCAGGAAACAGGAGCGGCATAATATATTCTACCACCAAAACATAGAGGATTTGGGCTTTTCCTTTTTGAATAATATTAGACTTTAAGCCACCACTTTAAGCCGCAAAGAGGTTTTCTTGTTTATGAATAAGCTTCTCACGCTGCGGCCTTCATCCCGGCTCACCCACTCTTTGACTGAAACTCAGACATGACCGTCGTTCCCGGACAGGGATACCGACGTTCTTAGAGCTTCAACCCTGAGGACTGGCGGGGGCTGCAGCTAGCTGTGGGACTACCTGGTTCTTCCAAGTCAGGTGATGACAACGCACAGGCAGCTACACCCTGGGCTGAAGCCATGTGACTACCGTACAGGACACACTAAGCCCATCTCTGGCAAGAAACTCACTTACCTGATGATAAGAGCTTTCTGCAGCAGTCAGAGTGGGCATTTAGGGCAGCTAAATGTAAGGGGAACATGCTATGGATTCCACACCTGAGGAGGAAAAAACAGCAGCTCAAGGTAACCAGCACATCCGGGAGACACCGCCATCCTCTGCAGTGCTGGGGTAAAAGCCTGCACCTCACATGGGAGCCCCGGGTGAAAGAATCTTGTAACTCTTCCACTCCATAAATATAATGCAGTTGCTTTGGACCCTCAAATAATACAACTCTAGATCTAAACCACAATTAAAAGCCTACACATGTAAGAATATGTTTTTGGTTTTTGGCAGAACCGGGGATTGAATTCAGGCCTTGCACTTGCCAGGGAATTATTCCACTGAGCCATCTCCCTGGCCCCAAGAATATGTTTTAAAGAAACTTTGTTTCACATAAATGACTTCTTGACATTAATTTTCTCCCTTTGCCTTTCAGCACGGTGCTGCCACGTCTCAGGCCTCACTTTCTAAGCATCCGATGCGGTGCTGAGGGCAGAGGTGCCTGCGCCTAGCAAGATACACTCTGCCGCCAAGTGCCCCGCTTTAACAAGTAGATACCGTTGGCCTTCCATGTGCCAGCACTGTCACCATTAGCTATGACAATATTATTGAAAGTGAAAATATAGGTGAGAATAAAAACTAATATTTAACTTTGGCAAGAGATTGTCCTCTTTCTAACAGACTTTTAACACTGCACCTTAGCCTGGTCACAAGAGCACAGGACCAATGTGCACTGCTTCGCCCGTATTCCATAAATGCATCATATTTTCTAGACGAGCATCACAGAAAGAATCTAGAAGAGGCCTTGTTAGACTGATCTTTGCCGCAGTACACCCCTGGGACCATCTCTTAGGGCCATCAGTTGGATCAGTAAGATCACTTACCTGACGATAAGAGCTTTCTGCAGCAGTCAGAGTGGGCATTTAGGGCAGCTAAATGTAAGGGAAACATTCCTCTCCCCTAGCCTTTCCCGGCGCAAGGACTCTCACATCTCACTTTAATCACATAGCATATTTCAGATTTTAAAGCCTTCTCTCTCACAAATATGGGGCAGTATCTGTTTACACCCTGAAGCATGCATTAGCTGTGTTTCTTCTATGGTACAAGGTGGCCATTCTCAGGTTTCGCGCTTCATAAAGAAACACATATGATTTGTATTTGTTACGCATTGGTTACATGGATTTTATTTCCATCTCCAAAGTTATTATGTATGTGTGTGTGAATAGTTGGAAATATACATATACATGCTCATGCTTCATGGCATTCAGTGTTCCGCAAAATCCAGGTATGTCAGCATTTTTTTCCTTGGTAAGTTCTGTTTACTGTCTCTTCCATTTTCACTATAAAATTTCTCTCCCTCCATGGAGACCTCTGCACCAGCATATGTAATAGCTGGCATCCATCAAGAGATGCAATTTGCCAGCCTTCCAGACTGCTTCTAATTGCCTCTCTCCTCACCTACAACAAAAACTGTGACAGTCACTGCATCAGTGCTGACCTTGAAGCTCCTGGAAAGGACAGCAATGTGGGGGAGGGGTGGCTCCTCTAGGTATGCTAGGATTCGTCCTATTCCCTCTTTGTTCAGTAGAAACATACTATTTTAAAAATATATAACGTGTTTTAAAAGTTCCATTTCATTCCATTTATTAAATGGAACTTTAAGCTAGTGTGATTTTATTCAACCATTTTATTTGTTTGGAGAGGTTAGGCAAAAAACATGTGATTAAATATCTCTGGAATTTTGGAAGAAGAAAATGAATAGAAGAGTTTTTAGGATAATTTCAAGTTCCTAAAAAAAAGATGGAAATCAGAGGCTAGATTTCTTAAGATTTCTTTGACCTTTCCACATTCCTTATACCCACACATATTCACATGCGTACATACCTATGTATATACACACACATTCTACGTGCAGCATATAAAAGATATATCATTACACAAGATAATACAAGCAAAAAAATTAGAGAAAATAGCATCAAGCTCTATAAGAAACCAACCTGGAAAAACAAAGACATAAACAATAGCATAACACCACCAAAACCATGATATAGTCCATAAATTTCATTACCAATACTTCTAATCAACCTACATTAGCTAATTTTTTCATTGCTTTTTATAAAAGAGAAGATAGGAGAGCTAAAACTACTCTAACTTAAAATGGCTGGCAAAAATTCCATTTTATTTTTCTATTCCACTCAATAAAAAGTTGCCACTTCGCTGTAGGTTTTAGAAATATGTATTATTGTATTTGAACTAAACTATGGTACCATGGTTCAAGCAGCAAAGCCAAGCATTATGATATGAAAGCAAAAGCAGAATTTAGATTCTCTGGTCATTTTAGAAATATTTCACATACTTCAAAGTAAACTGCTCCTTTATTGGAAAGGCTAGAAAACCTTCAGTAGGCAAACCAAGATGTGGTTGCCTTGGTCAAATAAGTCTTACTCCTATGATTCCACTACACATCAAGGAACAGCAAGAAAAAAGATCCCAGCTAGCCCTGAAGTGAACAAGCATCAACTGCAGGACAGAGGAGACCCATTCCAGTTACACTGCTCTATTTGACAAGTCTTAAAATTAATGGAAGTCATCTGAACTTGGCCATTGCTAACTTAGCTGCTGTTTCAGGATAAATGAGGTCTGCAAGGGTCCCCGTCCAGACAAGCAGAGGTGAAGGAAGGGCTACGTGCTCCTCTGGGTTCCAGAAGGACAGTCTCTTTTTACGCCTGATCTTTTCTAGAGCCTTCCTTTAGACCATGTAGTAAAGCACACTGCAATTACAGTGGGGAGATCAGAAACCGGGGTTGAGCCCTAGGTTTTGTTACTTACTGTTTGATCTTTACAAGTGCATAATGGTTCCCTCCTCAGGAAAATAGAGATAATTACAGTGTCTATGTCACAGAGATCCTAAAGCCTCACTGGTTTAATAAGTACAAAGTGCTAACTAGAGCACCTGACCCATGGAAAACCTTTACCAACCATGTTCTTAGATCATTATTATCAGCTTGATTTCAAATCAGCAGCTGTGCCTTCAGAAGCTATAATCAGCTTGTTCTTCCTTCAAATCAGTGTGTGACTCCTTAGATGCTGGGGGTAGACTGCGATTCATTAGCATGTCTGTTATTTTTCTTTCCTTCTAGATTCTTTCCAGTACTGTGCCTGAATTCTCCTAGGGCGGTGGGAGTGTCTTGGTTCTGTCCACGAGGAGGGCAGGACATAAGCACCTCCGAAGTACAGACTAGGACAACGTCACGATTCTTGAGGGAACTGTTGGCCCACGTCAAAACACCGAGCCTCAGCCGAGCTTCGTCTGTGCCCTCAATTTCAAGTACACAGGCGTAGCTGACGCCGGCGAGACGGTCCCTTCTGTCTGAGCAGGCATTTCAGGAGCTGCTTCTGAGCAAGTCCCAGCTCTAATCGGCACCACAGCCCCTCCGGACCTGACGCCGCCTGCGCCATCGGCCACTAGGATACCAGTGACCTCTCCAGTCCCCTACCCCCTCCTCCCGCCCCTAGCTTTAAACGTGCTGGTCCCTCCGCCTGAAATTCTCTGCCTCTCACCACGCTTTTCAAAGAAGTGCCAACCTGGGTCACTAGAAATAGCTTTGGCCTCTTGAGAGTTCTCTGTGAGAATTTTTAAGTTGCTGTTTTTAATAATAGTTGAAAACAGCTGACAAAAGAACATATCTGGCTCAGCTGGCCACCCGTCACCACCGCACACCTCCGCCAGGCCCAGCTCGGGCGTCAGTATCCATGATTCTACAGTGCAAACAAGTCAGGGTGGCTGCCCTAGAAGGCAGGTCTCCTGTTCCTCTCCGCCTCATTCCCATTTCCCTAAGTGGTCCGCCCCCGGACATGCAAACACACAGGCACAAGTGCATACACACACACACACGCACACACTCATCATCAATGTCTTACGTGCAGCTAGGGGACAAGGCTGGGACAGGATTCGTATCTGTGTCCCTTCCACACAGCCAACAGAGGGAAGAGCTACCTGAACAGCTAAGTGGTTACGAGGAAAGAAACTTTATGCTTATTGAATTATGTGGGGTTTTCAGGAAATTTTAAGTGTACAGTGAGCCATTTATTTTTTAATCCCTAAAATGGGCTTATATCTGGAGGAAAATATCAGAAAATTGGTATGGCTATTTACCAAAAACTTCCCCAATTGAGGCAAGATTGAAAACTATACCACTGAAAATATTATCTGTGGCAGACAGGGTTGGCTTGAAGCCCGGGCATGCTGATCTCCAACTGTGGCAAGCTGGGCTGGCCGGCTGTGCAGCCTCCAGTCTATATCGATGGCCATTGGTGTCACCAATGGGCTTGCCTGGCTCATTAGCAGCTGCCAGGCAGCCTCAGCTGGAGTCCAGTTTCCAGGAAGGACGTGGCCCTTGGTGTATAGCCTTTCCATCCCGGTTCCTCACACATTCCTGGCTTTGGGACCCACTTGCCGCACACTATGTGTGTGGCGTGAGTCATCATAAGGCTGCCCTCTCCTCGCCAGTGGCCCTCCCATGCTCCCCTCTCCTCTTCCCACATGCTGCCCAGCTGCAGACTGGCACAGTGGCCCTCCTGCTGACACTACCACTTCTGGAAGCCCAGACTCAGCCTGCTCCCAGACTCCACAGGGACATCACACACAGCTCTACAGTGTACCTCCTTGGCGACCAGACGGTACTGAGGTCACTGAGGCTCAGCTGATGGGGTCAACGGCCCTACGCTCCATGCCCAGGCAGACAGACGTGCCTCAGGGACCCGCTGCCCAGTGTGACCCCACGCAGCTTCCCTGCGCCGTTTCCATGCTGGCTGATGTGGGGAGACTTTCGGTTCTAAGCCCCACAGTGACAATAGAATTCCTAACACCCACAGCCATGGCTGTCCAGTTATCCTCCCTCAAGCCCTGGGGTCCAGGCTAACGCCCACATTCAGACATCTAGGGCCCTTTTCACTTTGGTCCTACTACATATTAAGCAAAGAAATTACAGTGTTTGTGGACAGCCTACCAGGCACCAGGCACCAGGCACTGTGCAAAGCTGTGTACCGTGGATGCTGTGGAACAGCACTCACTTGTGCATGGGTGTGGGACCCACGCCCAACCATGCCTCACCAAGGTAAGCAGTTGGTTCCTAACCCATTCTCCACCAGAGGAAATCAAAGCTCTGAGGGAGCTGAGCAATGGGCTCAAAGGCACATGGAGAGTGGGGCAGACCTGGGTGGCAGCCACTGCATGGGCTCAGTGGGCAGAATATGACATCATCTCACCCCTTCTCAGGACAAGATGTCACCTCAACCCTCTCCTGTGAGGTCATCACAGCCTCTCTCCTCAGAAAAGGCAGTCAGAGCGCTGGGTCTCCCCAGAGCCTGGAGCTACTACTTGCTCTCTCCTCAGAATATGTCACCATGCCCCTTCTCGGGTCATGTCATGGCACCCCTCAGAGCAAGGCACCATCACACCCCCTCTCTTGGAGTGTGCACCATCACATGCCCTTCTCAGCACAGGCTGTCAGAGCACTGGCTCTCTTCAGCGCCTGCGCCTCCACGCATGGGTGCCATCACCCCCTGGTTCCTCAAGAGCACAACTTCAGTGCATCCCCCTAATTTCCTTGCATCCTCCTCCCCAGCACTGGCTCTCCTACCTCAGCTGCGTGTCCTGTCACTGCACTAGCAGGTCCCAAGGCTGCTTCCGGGACCTACGCCTCATTTCCTGCAGCTCTGTCCTCAGGGTTGAGGCACCATTAGTTCTGGGCTTCCCAAAGACTTGGCCTCCTCCTGTAGCCTCAAACTCAGGGCCACCAAGCCAGGCCAAGGCCACAAGTGGCAGGCCACAGGTCACAGGTGGCAGGCCTGTGACAGCAGCCCTGCCCTCTGCCCCATCTATAATCCACATTGCCTGCATCCTGAGTTTTTCAAGTTATTTCTCACTTTAGCAGTAGACAAGAGGGAAGAAGGGAAGAATATTAGAAAGGCACTAGAGTAAACTTTGACTCCTACTCAGCACCACTGAAACAGGCCTTCCTCTGCCATAGCTGAGGGACAAAATTGGCTCTTCCTTGCACCTGTCAGCCAAAGTCACTCAGTTTGCTCCAAATTTGGCCTATCTCTGGCCTAAGGGCTGGGCCAGGAACCGGGGAAACACCCCCACCTGCTGGGAACCTACTTGGCTGTGTCCGCTCCGCTGGTGATCAGAGTGTTGATGAGAAGCTCGTGGCCATGCCGTGCAGCCACGTGGAGGGGCGTGTTGCCGTCCTTGTCCACGCAGTCGATCTCACCTCCTGAAAGAAAAATTTCAGCACAGCATGGCAGGAGAGTCGGGGCAGCGCAGGTCCTGGCCCAGGTTGGTCCCCGGTGTTGGCTGAGTGCTGGCTTCTCTTCTGCCCAGAGCACACCGCCACTCAGAAGGACAGTGCACCCTGGGAGACGTGTTGCATGTGCGGAGAGAAGCCACTGCAACTGGGCTTGAACACCTTGCCACATGGTCCTGTTAAAGGCTCTAAAACTGTAGTGCTGGATTGCTGACCTAAACCAACAGCATAAACTAATTCCATAAAACCTAAGCAAAACAACCAAAAAGGACGGAGTTTCAGGCAAAGACTTCATGCAGTTTTATGCCCTAGGTTAAAATTTGCATGAAGAGAAGGAGTTAAAGCCCAAAGCATTAAATGAAAATGCTGTATTTATTAAAGCTGTCACACTAATTTTCTATAATTCTTTCAACAAAGTAGTTTCCTGTGGTCTTGTCTTGTTTAGCCTTCTTTTTTCTCAGCTTTTTATTCGCATTTCTTCCTTCCCCTTTCTTTCCTATGTGCGTGTAGCTGCAATCAAGCTACTTGTTTGTCTGAGAAACGGTCCACAGCATCTCTCCTCGGCATGTTCCTCCTAAGGTTAAAAATGGCCTCACGTGTAGTGCCCTCCACGTCCACCCCACACCGGTGAGGCCTGTACCACAGACACAGCGCAGCTCCGCCTGCCCAGCACTCCCCCAGCATGCCATATCGCTGTTTGGTTGTTGTTGATAAATCTGGACTGCAATCAAGCCTCCAAGGACACCTGGCTCTCACGAATTTCATTTCTGCTAACCAAAAGCCATCTTCCTGCCTTGTACTTCTTTACTGTTGAGCTCTCCCCGCTGCTCGACATTTTGGAGACCTGGCTGGGTTGTATCAGACATGCCTCATCTCAAGTGGCCCCACAGCTCTCCCCTGCGAGACCCAGGTAAACATTTCAGCGAACCTGCCCCAGGCTCCCTGTCGCAGCTCCTCAGTGAGCCGGTGAGGGCTGATGAAGCCTTGGCTGATGACTTGCAGGGCAGAGGGCCGGGGTGCCCAGAATGGGTGGTGGCCGCCATGGGTGCCCAGCACAGATGTAATCATGACGCCAAATGGCTAATTCTCAAACATGGTCACAGGGTGCATCTGATGTTCTGCATACTCTACGTCAGCCATAAAAGAGATTGGCCAGCACATTCCAGGCCAAAAGCATCCCCCTTCCATCCCCATAATTAAACAGTTTTGGTGGTGGTCCTATGACATTATATAAATATCTGATTTCCAGACACACCTTCCCTGTGCCCCAACATCTACGGAAAGGGACGCTTTCTTCCCACATGGCCCAAATTCTCTATCTGTGTGTTTCTAGTACCAGCTAGGTTCCTTTCATTCTGTGTATAATTTTTATTAGACTTGATTTATATAATTAAAATGTAAAATATTTATATATGCCAAAAGTCAAAATTATAGTTTTCCAAAGCCTCATTCTTATTTCTTCTCCTTTGGCCTCACCCACTTCCCATGATAATCATCAGTTTTAGTTTATGTTTCTCTTTGCAGATTGGTCCCTAACCACTTACTGTATCCTTGAACTCCCTCTGAGAGGTTATTCCTGGTGGTGACTTCATTTTGGGGCTGCTTTCTTATTTCCCTGAGCATAGAGGTATGAGTTTTGTCACTCAGGTCCTGTGGATTAGGCTGTGACACACTGGGGACCAGTCCGCAACTAACTTCATGCACAGGTGTGTGGCTTTGGACTTGTCACAGACCTGGGGGCAGAGGTGGTGAACCTATGGCACAGCTGCTACTTGTTTTCCTTTTAAGACAAAAGATGCTAATAAATGAGTTGTTTTTTCTAAACTAAAACTTCAGTGTTCAGGTTTAATTGCAGGCTTGATACTCGGGACTGTGGGTCGAAGTTTGTGTACTCCATCTCTTAAGAGATTCGCATGCTGCCTTTGCACACGACTTCAACAAGAGTGTCTAGCTCAGAGGGTGAAGGAATCTGCTTTTGCTGTTAGTTTTTTTTTTCCACCAAATCTCTGTGTAAGACCCTAACCAGCACTGTAGGAGGGGAAGCCTTGACCCCCACCCCAGCTTTTATTATTATTATTATTGTTATTAGTTTTATTATTTTTCAGTACTAGGGATTGAACTCAGGACCCTGCACTTGCCAGGCAAGCGCTTATTCTACTGAGCTATCTCCCCAGCCCAACACCCCCAGCTTTTAAATATCTGCCATCTGCTGAGTGACTTCTGATACTCCAGGGGATTCTCATTTGCATGCGGGCTGGGTCTTCATATAGCAAAGCACCACTTGTTTCTCTTTTTTGTGGGCTACGTCCCATGACTTTTGCCCATTTTTTCTAAGTGTATGTGTGTGGGGTCTTTTTTATTGATTTTCAGTGGCTCTTAATTTGGAGGTGATTGAGCCAGTAAGTCTGGATTTGTCACTTAATGGCTGTATACACAAAGGCAACCTCTTTCACTTTGATGGTGACAGAGAAATGTCAGAGGCAATTTGAAGCTAAACACTGGTCTCTCTTCAAATCTTAGTTGCAAAGGCACAATAGTTACTTTTAAAACAAATGTCCAAATAAATAGGCTATGACCATTTCTGTGAAAGTAAGTGTGACGGTTACATTCCCTGACATACACTTCCTTCAATACAGAGAACAACCCAGATGCTTTACCAAACTATCAGTAGAAATCCGGGGGGCTAGGAATGATGGGAGGGCTGCTCATGGCTTCACTGGGATAGCAGTGGGCACGTTCTAATTTCATAGTCTGCAAAATCAGTAAGCCTAGTTATCGTGACTGTTGGGGGTTGTCTCTAGGTGTCCCCCCAAAGCCTCATGCAGTCACAGGGTGGACTTCTACTAGAGTTTCTGATTAACTCATGATCCACTGAGATTATAGGTGATCCAAGGCTGGGATTATGGGTCTGCTACTGATGGGATTACGGTGTGAGTGCTACACCCATCCTGAGGTAGATAACCTAAATGTAACACAGGAGAGAGAGAGAGACCGACTTGCTCTCGGTAGCCATTATTGCTGCGGCTCCTCGCCTGTGCTCTGCTCTCTGCTCTCTGCTGCTGCCATGGAAGGTTGCTCTCTGCCCTGTGCCGCTCTGCCTTGGAGCCAGCCAAACATGGACTGAAACCTCCAGTAACTGTGAGCTGAATAAACCTTTGCTTCCTTCATTTTGGGTGTCAGGTATGTTGTCCCAGCAACGAGGGACAAGTAACTAAGACAGTAACCCTGGAGGGATCTCAGAGATAAAGAACTCTAATCAGATTTTAGAAGCGCCCAATCCCAGTTGATCCATTCTTATGGTTTGGTGGCAGCTGTGGGGACATGGCGGCCATGCATCCCCAGGGTGCCTGTGTCTGTCTGGCCTGTTCACTGTGCTCCTCCTGAGAGCTCCGACTGTGCCACTGGTCTACACAGTGGGTCCTCAGACTCTGGGGAGCATTTTCCTGGGGCTTTGCTCCATATCCTCCCCGGCCTAGGAAGAGTCAGCATTTCTGGATTTTGCAGCCTTAAGTAAACCAAAAACTGGGTAGAGAAAGAGAACAGTCAAAAAGGCAGACTAGAGGGTCAGTAACTGTCAGCCATCAATGCTGCTGTTGTCCTCTAGAACATATGTCAGGAAACTGTTGCAACTTGGTCAAAAAATTAAACCAAAGATTTTGTTATTTGAAAACATACTTTCTAACTGAGTAAAACTTCCAGATGAGCAAGTTTCTATTTTATAATCACTCCACAAACTTTTCCATTCCACTTGGAAATCTTTGTTTGGAATGCAAGTCTCTGTACTAGTCATTGGAGAGTTGTAAGTGAAATGTTAGAAACCAATCATCGATAATCAGTGAGGAAAGTGGACATGTGCACGCAGAGCGTTAATCGGCAGTATCAACACCCTCATCTGAAATCAGGTTTCTTTTTCTTTTTTTTTTTTTTTTTTTTTTTT
>PVKA01014686.1:0-51778 GCA_004027165.1 Ctenomys sociabilis
ATGTGATTTCACACCAAAAATTTTGAGAGAACAACAGAAAACGTCACCAATAAGAATGAAAATTGATGAATTAAGAAGAAGGAAAACATGAAAAATGTTTTGAAAGAAATAGAATTTGTAATAGTGGTCAAGCAAGAGGAATGTAAAGGAGTCTATACTGTGGACTATCATCAATAGTATCATGCAAAGAAAAGAAACATCTATGCTTAGAACAACCTCAGGTACTTGGAAGTAATGAGAGCTAGCCCTTATCAGAAATAATGGAGGATTGTTCATTGTATTCCCTACAGAATAAACAGTGAAAACATTACATAGCCCTCTTCACAATGAAGCACATAGTACTATCTGTGAACAAGTCTTGATCAGAAATTTGTATGTTCTTCAGGAGGTTCTTCTGTAGTTATTAGTGGGAAATTTACTGATTTTCATCCTCCATTAACACTTTCAAAGCTGTAAGCTGTTAAGAAAAGGCCTGAGTGAAAAATTAGAAAATAGGTCTGGCCAAATAGCATAGTGGATTAAAGCACCTGCTTAGGCAGGAGCAGGAGCTTGGGGTGCTGCGCTGGCCGTACCGCAGGGGCACACTGGGACAGTGACTGAGACTGGGTATGGTGGCACACCCTTTTAATCCCAGGTCTTGTGAGGCTATAAACAGGCGGATCACTACCAGTCCCATCTATGCAGTAAGACTCTGAGCAACTTGTACACTCTGTCCTAAATGTAAAAAAAAAAAGAAGGAAAGAAAAGAAAATTAAAAAGTAGCACAGAAATTTACAAAGGTGAAACAGAAATTTATTGTTACGTGTCATATCAATTTTTCAGTTTTGATGAAATACATATTTACACTCTTTAAAAGATTTATATCCCACATGCAAAAGAGTGAAGTCTGGGGCCGGGGAGATGGCTCAGTGGAATAAGTGCATTCCTAGCAACTTCAAGGGCCTGAGTTCAATCCCTGGTTCCACCAAAAAAAAAAAAAAAAGAGTGTAGTCTCACTTTTAAAATAACAGGATTCCAAACTTGCTTACTATTCTATCATATGGAAATAACTTATAATAGGCAAATATTTTATGCATATTGATATAAACATCAGTTATGTACTTTTCCTTAAAAAAATATATATTATATATATATTATATATATATATTATATATATATATATAATATATATATTACCGTATTGATTTAGGGTGTAGGAAACTGAGCCCTCATTTTATTAGGCTCTTACCTCTTCTTTGGGTGTCACTGATTAAGTGTTTGAGAGTTTTGGCCCATAATCATGTTGGTTATTGGATAGCAGTGTAGTATGACTAAGAATACAGAGTACATTATAGCGCACCTGGCAAAGACAGAAGAAAACACTTAGCAGAGATCATACACAGGCAGAACAAATTAAGTGGTTCGCCCATGTAACCAAAGCCAAAGTGACTGTGAAGCATTTTAGATGATTTCTGAAATTTATAAAAACAAAATTAACAGAATTAGTATCTTTGCCTCTTTGTAGTCAAATGACCACTACTCTGCTTTCTGAAAATGTGTTATGTTTGAAGTATCTATTAATGAATTTTCCTAAATAGCACACAGAAAAAAAAAAAAACCACACTATGTTCAAATACTCAAATCAGACAACTTGTTAAAATTGGAACACATCCATCCCCAACGTTCATGTGTTTGATGCTTGATATCTGATGCTGCGTAGCTATAATGTCATTATGCTGAGAGCTTGAGGCAAGATGATCAAACCTGGCCTATTTGAAACCCAGCACAGACAACTTACTGATATATAAGACACTTTCTCAAAACAACAACAGGGCTGAAAGATACCTCAGCACTCTGAGCACTCAAGTAAGATCCCCAGCAGTACATGCTGTGCCTGCCTGGGAACCCTGTGCAGCATAGATACTAGGCAGTGTGGTGCATGCCTGTAATCCCAGTACTGGGGAGGCTGAGACAAGAGAATCACTGCAAGTACAAGCTACACAGCAAAACCCTGTACCAAATACATCGGAAAAAATACATAGATATCCTCGCTTGTAGTTCAGGGCAATGTCCTGAGTCCAATCCTCAACCACACCCAAATAACAACAACAAAAAGCAAAAGACAAACAAAAAAATGCTTCAATCCTAAGTATGGTAGTCATGAGACCTTTAAGAAATGATTAGGCCATGAAATTGCTATCCTCATGAATAAATCAATCATGCTAATGTTTGGATGGGTTCTTTATAAAAGAATGTGTTAAGCCTCCTCACAAGTCTTTGTCCTGAGTATACTTTCTGACATGCTTTTAGCTACAAAAAAGATCTGTACTCAATTCTGACCTCTAAGTACAGAACTCTCCAGCCTGCAGAACCACAGCAATAAACTTCTTTCATTATAATCATCTGTGGGATTCTATACAGCTTCACAAAACAAAATTAGCACACAAGGAGAAGAGACTGACTACTGTGTAGTCAATGTTCTGCTCCAGATCTGTGTAAGAAAGAACTTGGTTAATAAAAATTGTTTAAATGTTTCATTTGTTTTTTTTTTTTTTTTGTGTGTGTGTGTGTGTGTGTTTGTATTATCACTGAATGAAACGAGTTCTGAAGTGAATGACAAAAGATTGAGCTCAGCATTTGAATTTAAACAACTTTTGTCCTACACAGTAAACTCTAGAAGTGATAAGCAAGCCTTTTGTTTTCTTTCATTTTGCTTTAAAGAAGCTTACTGTTCGCTTGCTGTTATATTTAGTTAGGAAGAATCAGAATCCTGCTCATCTAGACAATCATTTAATTCCCAAGATTAAGACTAAGGCCCAGAGAACATATACATCACCAAAGGCCGTCTTGTTATGGGGTGTAGCTAAAATGGCAATGATAATATTATTCTAAATTATGGTTTGTGGCATCTGGATATCAGGTAGTACAAAAAGAAGTATAAGAGAACTGGTGACCCATGCCTGTAATTCTAGCACTTGGGGTCTGAGGAAGGAGGATTGCTGAGAGTTTGAGGCCAGCCTGGGCTTCATAGTCAGGTCAAGGCCAGGTGAATTATAAAGAAAGATTCTGTCTGAGACTGCTCCTCCAAAATAAAGCAGAAAAGGAAAATGTAAACTGATTCATTCTTAGTATATTTCTGCTCTTGGTGATTATCAATGGCCAGTAAAGTAAGTTTATGTCATTGGTTGTGAAAACAATATAAATAGTACCAAGTTTCTGCCAGGTTGTACGTTCTAAACATAAAACCTATGACATGGGTTGAAACGCAAGTATGTTGTTAAATTATGATTTAGTAGAAGGAGAGAGTTCTGTAACATTCAACTTTTGGGAGATACATATTTTCATTTCAAATGGAAAAGACACTCATAGTAATAGGAATATTTTAGGAACTACCAACCAGACATTTGTTTTATCTACTTTACTGGACAGATTCATTTTTAATGTAATGAATCAGGTCCCTGAACCTTTACCTCTTACTTTTTAGTGGATTTTTTAAGGGAGACTAGTATTTTCTCTATTAGAAAAAAAGGAGGAATGAAAGCCTTCTTAGATAAATTCCAAGATTCATAGACTATGAGTTCTCTTTTTGATGTGGTTACTTTTTTCAGCAATAATATACCCCCTTGATTAAGTCAATTCAAATTGGCATTAAGGAAAATATGAATGAATGTAGATATTAAATTTTTATCACTCAGGAATGTCATCAAAAGTTCTTTAGACACCTTCTGAAGTGAAAAAAATCACAACAAATACATTGAAAAAAATGCATGAACTACTAGCTGAAACATTTGAAGAAATACAAAAGGAAGTTCTTCAGAGATAAAACAAATAACAGAAGGCATTGGAATCTACATGAAAAAGGAAGAGCTTTGATAAATGTAACAACAAAATTATAAAAGGTAGATGAATAAATATATTTTATTCCTTCTGGTAACTGATTGATGAAGCAATTGTCTGTCACATTATGCATGTAATTTGTTGGTGAGATTCTGTCATATAAGAATGTAATATGGAGAAAAGTAAAAGAACAAAATAGAGACAGAAGAGCTAAAACTCTATAGGAAGAACACTTCTATGTCATGCTGAAATTAAGTAGTATAAATTTGAAGTAAAATTAGACAAGTTAAAATATATGCAATAAGTCCTAGTACAAACACTAAGAAAGTAATTTATAATGTGAGAGGAATGAAAGAACTAATATGTTACACTAGAAAACATTCACTATTCAAATTAAACATTACAGAATTAATTAAGATAGGAAATTTATAAGAAATATGAGGTAAAAAGGAAGCAAAAATCCATATGCAATATTTGACAATAATCACGCCAAACTTGACGGATTAACTATACCAAACGACATCAGCAATGTCCTAGATAAAAAGAAACCAATGATATCCTATTAAAATATTTATTTTTGACTAAAAGATATAAATAGGTTAATGTTAAATGGATACAAAACTTATATCATACAAACAGGATGCAAAAACAGCTGGATTGTCTATACTCATGTCCAGTAAGACAGACTATAAAATAAAAGTCGATTAGTAGAGATAAAGAGGGATATTTTACATTAATTAAATTATCTATCTTTTAAAAACATAACAAATATAAATATATATACTCCTAATAACAAAGACCAAAATGCATGAGGCAAAAATAACAAAGTTAAGAAAGAAACCCTATTCTAATCTAATCCTTTGAGATATTAGTAGCTCTTTTCCAGTAATAGAACAAATAAAAGATTACCAAAGAAACAGAAGAACTAAACATCATAAAACAATTAGACTTAACACATAATTATACAATGTTCTGTCCAACAACAGATCGTTCTTAAGTGCATATAAAACAACAAATTCAAAAGCATTCATTCACAAGCAATTCTCTGAATAAAACGATGGAATGAAAGTAGAAATCAATAACAAATATGTTTTACACCTCTGTAGAAGTGAAACCACACATAAACACACACAGAGTAACTATTTGGCTTAGCAGAATATATCAAAGACAGAACGGTAGTGCACCCACTTTGTGTGTTCAAGGCTTGGAGCTCAATTTCTTGGACTTGAGGGGAAAAAAGAGAACATGCACAATGTAAATAGAGGAAAAGAAATGATATTTATTTAAAATGAATAAAGCACACAACAGAAAAGCAACAGAGAACTAATAAAATCAAATATAGCTCTAAATAAAAATCAAATTATTTCACAGTGTTGAACAAAGGAAAAGGGGAAAGATTTAAATGATTAATATCAGTGCTGAAAGATGAAACAGTAAAGACCTTATAGAAATTAAAATGGTTAAAACGATATTGTAAATTATTATACTCACTATGGAAACTTGTATGGAGATTCCCTAAAAGTTCAAATTAGAATCCAACAATTCAGTATACGGCCAGAGAAAGACAAAGCTATGTCAATGAGGCATCTGTACTCCCATATCTATTCTCATCAAGGGCCATTTACCAGTCAAGAAAAGAAGACAACGCATGACCATTTCCTAAGGAAAGTACAAGGTAAAATGGTACACAGTTGAGCACTATTCACCCTTATCAAGGTCTAAAATAATGTAACTTGCCTGGACTGAAACTGAAGGTTATTAATTTAAGTGAAATGAACCAGGTACTAAAACACACTCATGATATATGTCGAATGTATGAAAGCTGGTCTCGTAGGAGCTGTGAGAACAGTGGTTAATGGAGTTCCAGGAGAGTAGGCAGGGAAAGGACAGGGAAAGTGTGACCAATGGCTATGGAGACACAGTCAGAGAGGGGAAAAGGATTTTTTCTATGTAGTAAGATAACTAAAGATAAAAATAATACACTGCTGATTTCTAAAAGCTAGAAGAAATGATTAGAAGTTTTCACCATAAAAGATTATGACTGAGAAAATACATTTGTCTCCAAGAAAACATTGTTTAAGGGCCAGCCAAACTGGTCAGCAGATTAAAGAGTCTGCTTAGGCAGATGTAGGGGCCACGAGTTCAATTCTGGGGTCTTGCTCAACCTCCAGGATGCACTGAGACAGTGATTGAGACAGGGCATGGTGGTATGTGCCTGTAATCCCAGCACTTGGGAGGCTGTAAACAGAAGGATCACTACAAGTCTGAGACCCTGTCGACCCTGTAGACCATGTCCTAAAATACAAAAAAAAAAGAAAGAAAAAATCAGAAGGTAAACAAATTTTTAAAAATAAATCAACTAATTAATTTAAAGTCTTAAAAAATAAAAGCTTTCTGAATAATAATAAAACATTATTTAATATATATGTACAGAAGCATTAATTGTACTGTGTTAGCACATGCCATTTTAGGTCTGTATGTACCAAAATAAAATAAAAAACGCTACAAGCAATGGTAGGTCAATAAATTACATAATTCAGATGAAGTCAATAAGAAAAGCCTAAGGTATTGAAATTGATTCCTAAAACAGAAAAATCTTAATAGAAATAAAGCAACATTAGGGATTTGATTTTTAATCAAGGAATTTTTCAAAAAGTTAAACAGTTTGTAGCATATTCTTAAGATGTTCACACACACACACACACACAATAACAACAAATGACAACAAAATACTTGCACATGGCACATGGCCGGATCATTCATATTGCTCAAAATGTAGAAAGAAGCCAAATGTCTATAGATGAAAGAAATACTATCCATGCAAAGGTATTCTACTTAGCCACAGGAAAGAATAAAGCACTTACACAACCTCTAACACTGCTGAATATTAAAAGCATTGCAGTAAATGAAAGCAGAAAGGGACAAAAACAACCATTTATGATTCTGTTTATACAAACTATAAAGACAAGATGACCAGGTTCAGGCAATACCAAGGATTGTCTGTCAACGGATATGGCATTTCCTTGGGAAATAATAAAACTGTTCCAATTTCGTTTTGTTTTGGTTTTTGTACTTTAGGAAAGGTCTGTAGGGTCTCACTGCTAGATCGGACTCGTAATGATCCATCTGTTCACAGCTTCCCAACAGCTGGGATTATAGGCCCAGTCTCATTTGCCATCTCAGCGCACCCCAGGGGCGGGGCCTGCATGGCAGGCCCAGGGATTGCAAACTGTTCCAAATTGATTGTGCTTATAGCTGTAAAATATTAAATGTAATAAAAATAACTGATTTGTGCACTAAGGGCAATCGAGCTTGTATGAATCATTTTAATAAAGGTGGTGCATACTGAAATTGTAGTTAAAGCTTTGGATTATCTTTCCCTTTATTCTTGTTGGCAGTTTAACCACCAAAATCTAAATCACTGACTGAAATCCAGATGGGCTAGACAAGGGTCAGCCATTGCTAAATCCTGTAGTTGAAAAGCACTATTGGATAGGGCACCTCCTACTACTACTTCCAAGTCTGCTCATTATCCGGGTTCCACGGCGCCTGCCCATCTGTGCTCTGATAGGCAAGCCTCACTACAAGACTTCCCTCTGCTGAAGCAGTGTCAGGCTGTAGAGATGAGAGCGCTGCAGCCTTTCAATTTCCCTACAGTTCAGGGAAAGTTTGTATGGCACTATTAGTTTCTCACAGTAGTTAATCACTGAGGTAGGAGAATGAGCAACTGTGTTGATTCATTGATATCTGTGTGATGTGCCGGTGTTCCCAGCTGGGTCCCCTGTGATCTCTGGGGATGGACTGATTAGATGTGCTGATTGACATGAGCCAATGAACTGTAACTTCTCGTAGGCCACCAGGCTGTGAATGGGGAAAGATGGTTTCTAAGCTGGTGTGAATTTTGGCAGAAACAATCACTAGTACAAAGAAGGAATTAGCCAGACAAGAGCAATGAGACAAATAAAACTGAAAAATTCAGCAGAGTTTATTCTATGCAAATCTTGGTAAACTACTTTCACTGATATATGTTTCATCCTAACAATTATTATATGTGAATAGTTATAAACATGAAATGAGATGTTGAAAGATCATTTATTTGGTTTCATTGAAATATATATTCCTCTTATTTTTGCCTTTTCCTTGTCCATTGGAATCTCCCTTTTCACTGTTTCAGATCTACAAGTTATTTCGAAGTAACTCTTAAACCTTTCAAAATTGAAACTGAATACAGTGGATATAATATGAAAGGAAGAAAAATCTAAGCTGGTAAAACACAGGTATCCTGTACTTCTAAAGATGCTTAATTGAAATCTGTCATGTTCTTTCTATACTGCAAAATAATTTCATTAGTCATTTCTCTGCAGCTTCCTGATGTTAGAGCGTAGGTGGTAAGTGTGTAATGATGAACAAGGCAATCTCATGCTCAGAGAGGTAATGGTATAGCTTGATGGGAGAGAAACACTGCTAATGGTACATGGCATTAGTCTGTGAAGGACAGGAGAGGGAACTATGCCAGAAGGTTCAGAGACCTGGCAGTATGGCTTGAGTCAGACTGACTTTCCCAGGCCCCATGCTGCCTGCTAGCAAGGGAACCTGTTTTCAGCGTGGAACTCAGCTCAGAACAGAACCACAGCTGTCATTGGCAATTATAGGATGTCATAAAGGAGATGAAATAGCACGATGAATTTTGCAGTTCCTGAGACTTCTGGAGACATCCAAAAATGTATGCCAAATTCTCATGGACATTGCCCATGGAAGTGTAAGACAGCTGGAGAACTGTGACCACAGAAGTTTATTAAAATCTTTCCACCTAATGTCCCTGGCCTTATTTTAATCCTTATAAATGGAATCCATTTCTCTTTGTCCTGTACTGATGGTATTTTTGCTTCCTGTCTGTCTGCACCCAGGCACAATAAACTTCACACGCTGTTGTCTTCACACAACTCTAGTGACCTTTGCTGGTCCCTGCCCCTTGCAGTGTTCATTTTCCTGGCTTTACTTAGCAGTGCTTTCCAGCACATTATCATGTTTCTCAAAAACAGTAAACATCCAGTAATGATGCTGGGAATCAGTACTTGAAGAGGAGACAGAAATTTCCTGTAGTAGCAGTTCTGGCTGTGGACATCAGGACACCTTGGAACAGGTAGCCTTTGCCTAGAACCTGAGAGCCAGGTTGGCTCTGCAGAGAAGCAAGCTAGATGCACATTGAATGAAAGCCTTTGAAGAAAAAGTGTCCACAAGACAAAAGCCAAAGACTCAGTAGTGAGGTTGTTGGAATGTCTGGATTGGATTTTTGTGCATAGAAAGATTTCTGTGTGAAGAAGGAGTTCTTATATTTGCTTTATGTGGGGAAAGGTAGCAGTTTTGTAATGTAGCTGAAGAGTCTGAACAGTCCATAAACCAGGTATGAATGGAGTGAAAAGCAGTATTGTGTGTTTTTTGTTTTGTGTTAGTGAGGCAATGGTAGGAGGGGACTGGATCTGGGAATACAAAGCAGAGTCAGGACATTAGCTCACAAAAACAATTGTAATCTACAAGGATCATGTCATATTTTCATTAAACTAACAAATTTTACACCAATTAAATCAATCATAGCTGATAGTCTGAACATGACTTACAGAAACATTTTGAATTCTATAATAATTAATCACAACAAGTACTAACAAGTAAATCATTGAGAACCCTTTCCCAAGATTTTATTGATATGCAAATACATTAAGACTTATTGGGACCCTTTGTGGAGAGCCCCCACTCTCCTGTGAGGTGTTAAGGCGCACAGCAAAAGAGAAATGAAAAAAATAGGCAAGAAACAAAATGGCAGTACAGCAGGGATCTTAGATGATCAATTATTTAGGAAGAACTTTTAAAAGGCCACAAGGCAGCCAAAACTTTGGCACTTTCTGAATGCGGGCATGTGAGGAGGGGGTGGTTGGTTTAAACTGATAAAGATCTTTGTTCAGAGTGATAAGTTGTGGCCCGAGTGTAAATTGATGAATTATTGTGGTGGGCATGTCACATGGCTAAAGCCTGAAAACAACAGCTTATCTTCCAAATGAGCACTTCCCCCTCCTTCCCCATCCCAGTCCTGGACACCTCCCCACACCGCTGGCCACACAAAAGGCAGTCAGCTGCTAACTTGTCACTGTTCCTATCCTTCAAACTCCACCCCTAGCAAAACTCCATAGGGTTTCTGCTTTCCTTTGTCTTGGGTCAGAGGATTCTCCCCATCTTCCTCCTGTCCATCTTCTCCACCTCTTCAGAGTCAATAAAGGCCTGTTTTCTGTCTCTTTACTGAGAAAAAAGAAATAACAAGAGCATCTTTAGTCTTATCCTACTCTAGTAGGAAGGAGAGGATGACCCACCCTTAATGGGATCATGGGAAGTCTCAAAATGGAGATACCAATAATCCCAAGCCTCCTTGATCCCTTAGGGAAGTATGTAAATCTATCCTTTGTGAATTTGTGGTCCCTAACAAAGAATCATATGAAAAGTAAGATAACATAATTAATTTGTTATTGAAAGAATTACTTGAAGCATAATCACCTCACCTTAAATATTTATAATTGTATTCATTTCATTATCTTGTTACATATTTTAACACATTGCCCAATACAGGTTGTGATCATTCTAAAACTACAGTTGTACAATTTAAATAACTAAAGTTGCTATTGTCAATTTTAAGTAGCTGTCACCATGTTTTAAGTGAACACTTTAATCATCATAATTGTTTAGTAATTTTGCTACTTATTGCCTGAAGCAGTGAAGTTGAATATAGTTAAGCTTGCCTCAGGGCTCTAGTCTGGTACTCAAAACAAAAAATTAACTGAAAGACTCATTCTTAGAAAAAGTCAGGGAATTACATCGAGCAAAGCAAAACATCACAAATATCCTTCAAACTCAATAGTTTGCTTTCCTCTTGGTTTGTAAATTAAATATTGTAGCAATATTTTAAAAATCATCTGATTTCACATGTTGGGACTACACTGTATCATGCCCATGCACTTTGCAAGGGTCTCACTCATGCTTGTGAGTGGTGACCTGAATTCCAAATGCCATAATAATTATTCAGTTATGATATAAGGAGTACTTGTTTCCAAAAACTAAAAGCTGGCATAACTACATATTAGTAATTATACTACAAGAGTAAGTACTTAAGGGACATCTGAAGGCCATTAGCCACACCCAAAAGCTATCATACAGGTTGATTATTCACTGAGCTTGCATAGCCCAAGGTGGGTTTTCTTAAACAGTGAGGTAAACTGAGGGTTTGGTAAGAAAGGTGTTATTTGAATTGAATCCCAGGTCTTAAAATTAATATTTAATTAACATCTTTAAAAAATAATCTCTTAAAACTAAACTCTTAGAATCACAGCACAAAGTGAGTCCTTTTTTTTTTTTTTTTTTTTTTGAGACAGGGTCTGGAACTGTACTTTCAATTTTTTCCTTTAACTTCTTTATTGGGGAAAGACTACACACATTCAAGTGCACCTTCTGTAAAGATAAATAAACATCAAAAATAAAATACTTTGTTGTCCATTTTGAAGCCCAAAATAGATATGTTTCCACCCTTCACTTTTCTTAAATACCTACTTTAAAAAACAACACTGTAAGAATTTTCTTCAGTCTTTGAAAACTGTATAAATCCTTCTGAAAACTGAAGGGAACATTTGTCAGACTCAGGACCTTTTCCCAAGGCTCAGGGAAGCATTCTTTGAAATGCAAACATCAAGAAAGCAGCACCCTCACCTGTGGAAAAGGAGGAGCCTAACGATAGGGGCACCTTAATCCAAGCTGCAAACTACACCTGCTCATGAAAATACATTGTGTGTTCTTGTTTTTCCTCTGGGTAAAGTAAATAAACTAACACTGATGGCCATTCCAATTGCAGGGGAAAACTGAACGAACAGTTCAGGCAAGTCCTCTCACTTACGGATTAGCTATTGCTCATCTTGCACAGCTGCTTGCAAAGGACTGAATCTACTTGCCCAAGGCAGTAAGATTATTTTCTGTTTTTTTCAGTCTCTTAACAGGTTACTTGTGATGTGTATCACGTTGTGTCTTAAGGTTTACTTCATAATGAAAGTATTTCCTTTTCTGACTGCCCTGGTAAAGAGAATTTCTGTAACTGTAGATCTTGTTTATCATTATACTTTCTCAACAATTGCAGGTGAGCCAGTGACGCAGAAGTGTGAGACACTGTTGTGATGATGCGTCTGTCACTGGTAGCAGCTGTGGGAAACGTGAGTGCATAGAACTCGGGTTTTTAGCAATAGTCAAAAAATGAATCTCAAATGATAAATGAGCCAGGTATAGTTTTACTTTATGTATTAGCTTTGTCTTTATTTTTTTTTTATTTTTTATTTTTTGGCAGAACCAGGGATTGAATTCAGGCCCTTGTGCTTGCCAGGGAAGCACTTTTGTATTGAGGTTATCTCCCCAGGCCCACCAGCTGTGTCCTTAATAATAACATACGTGCATATACACACATTAATTTCAGTTTTGAGATACTTGTTTTTGGAGTTAGTTATGGAACCCAGGGCTTGCTGCACACTAAGCAAGTGCTCTTCTACTGAGCTCTGTACTCCAACCCTCAAAACTTTCTAAAGCAAACAACAACAAAACTCTGAACTTTAAGTACTAAGGAAGTTGTCATTTCTTTAATGCCAATCAGCAAGGCCAGACCTATCTCTCTCTCTCTCTCTCTCTTTTTTTTTTTTTTTTTTTTTTGCAGTCCTATCTCATTTCTAAAGCCGGATTTCTGTACCTAAACTATGAAGAGCACAGTGCTAGATGCAGTGGTGGGAAGCCGGCTGCTACAACAGCACCCCAATCCCCACTCATCCTGGATCATCCTGACCAGAATCACAGAAGTGTGCATCCCCTCAACTTTTTAGAGGAAGCAGTCACAGAACCCATGTCCACAAGCCTGAATAATACTACTATCTCTTCTGCAGGTGTCCAAAATGTCAAATTGTCCCAATCTAACCAAGTGCTGGCTCCTGTATCTGAATAGATTTCCCCTCTTTTTCACTATACTAGAATCCTGCTGACAAGAGGGTTTTAATGTCTCTTCGGTGCTATGCTAACTAGCATTGCATACATGCAATGAAAGTGATTGTTGATGAATTCCTTACTTCAAACTTATAAACAATTGTGATAATTGTTTTCAGGGTTCAGATTTTTTCCTTCCCAGTATTATGTATATCTGGGTACATTTATCTTATACAGTAGTTTTTCTGGGAGCAAGATTGCATAGCATTTATTTTCTACCCTCTGCTTTACATGATCCCTAACAAAAAGAGATACAGTTTCTAAGAGTGGACAGGTGTAGTGTATGCTAGCTCAATAAAGTTGTTATCTTAAAATGATCCCTGGGCCATCCAAATATCTCAGTGGATTAAAGCACATGCAAGCAGGCACAGGGGCTTAGGGTTAGATCCCCAGGCCTGCCTTGTCGGCCCCACCCCGGGAATGCTGAGATAGCAATTGAGACTGGGCATGATGGCACACACATGTAATCCCAGCTTTGGGAGGCTGAAAACAGGCAGATCACTATTAGTCTGATCTAGTAATAAGAACCTGAACATCCTGAGGATCCAACCCTAAAATACTAAATAAATAAATAAATAGATATCCTTTCTGCTGGTCTATTGAAAGCAACAATTAACACTACATATTTTCTTTTTAATTTCTTATCACTTATTCTTTTTACCAGTTGTGTATGCTCATAGCTGGTAATTTAAACAACTAATTTGAAGACAATACTATGCAATATAACAGCTACTGTTGAATTCCTATTGTTTTACTTAGTAAAACTCTGTATCTTTCTAATGTTTCTTTTTTACTAATTTTTATTCTCTTTTAAACATTATCCTTAATTTTAATTGTCCTTTTCAAGGAAATAAAGACATCTAAGTGAGAATAGGTAATGGCTATTCATTTTATGATACCAAGGAGCTCAGCAATCATCACTTGCATTCTGGCATAGACTAAAGGCCAGAAGACTTAGGAAAGACTTTCAACTGAGCCATGAGAAGTGCTGAGCTGCACTCACTGGACATTGTTGGCCCAGCGGAGCTCACAGCAAGAGTAAATTGGTTTAGGGGTACATACTTGGCTTTCTCTGCCCAAATCCTAAATTGGAAGTGGTAACAAAATTTAGAGAGGCTTTCAAGTGTTGAGGAATGGCTATTTGGGGTCATTTTTTACAAGGATTATCATTTCATTACCAATATCAATAGCTAAGCATAGAAGTCTCCTTCCTACGAGTCTCAGAGTCAGCCAGCTTCATGTGAAGATCATTGTAGCAGGAATCCCTACTGCCTATCAAGCAAATTCAAACACAGACAGACATCTTCTCAGCCTTCATAGCTTGCTATTAGCTTCCATGGTTCCTGCATGGAAGAAAACCAGGATTGCTATTTTAAAATATAACCATGATTGTGGCTTCTGTGCTTCAGCCTCAACTCATTCCCATTGTCTGCACTGATTTCAATCCATTTACCATCCCTGACTTTTGTAGTCATCAGATCAGGTCTAAATGTGTTCCATAATTTCAGTGACTCAAGCTTCACCACACATGCTATAATACAGTGTAACAATATATAAGCACAATATGTGTAAACTCGTGTGATGGCAAAATTATCTGAACTTGAGAAATGTGGAAAGTGATTTTTCAACATCATTGAAAGAAAATCATTATAAAAGGAAATGTCCATAGGTACACTCAATACTTAATCAAGATCCTAATCTTACAAGGAAAATTAGATTTTTAAATTGAAGAAAAAGTTAAAATCCTAGATATAAATTGGTGGAATTTTAAAAGGAAGACATAAATAATTTCTTTTCTGTACAATAAATGGCCCTGAAATTTTGTTTCTCCTTTGAACAATCTTTGATTTTGTCCCTAATCCAATGTTCTCAATTAATGAGTTTTGAACCAAGTCTTTGAATCTTCTGAAACATTTATTAGATGCTGCATTAATTATAGATCAGAGATAATTTTGATATTTATACCTTTGATATCATTTGAGAATTGTGCTTTAATATTTTGAATACTATATTTTAACATAGGTGTATTTATAACATATTTGAGGAAGACAAAATATGCTACATGAAACTACAGCGCCAGATGCACGTCAGTATATATTTGTCCAAATCTACAAAATATAAAACATCAAAAGTAATTTTTGATATTACCTGTGGACTGTGGAGGGCTACTATGTGACAGTGCAGATTCGCTGATTATCAAAACACTCAATGCTCATGGGAGATGTTAATAATGAGGAAGCGTGGATGTACAGAAACCAGAGTCGTACCCACAGTCTCTGTGCTGTTTATACCTTTCATTTGTGTGAATTTAAAACTACTCTAAAAAATGAAATTTGTTAAAACCAAAAAGAGTACCTTTAGAAAGAAAAAGGTATATATACCATTATTTATTCCCTCAGAGGTTTTTTTTTTTAATTATTTATTTATATGGTACAAAGTCTCATTATGAAGCTTGGATTCAAAGTGATCCTCCTGTTTTAATCTCCTCAGTGCTGGGATTACAAGTATGCACCATGCCAGGTTTCTGTGACCAGCTTGGTCTTCTGGGGTTCCAGGGCCAGCAGGTCATGTGGTACCAGGGACGGAACCAGTTTCTTGCATGCATCAGGCTGGTGCTTAAACTGCCGAGTTATCTCCCAACCCCTGCCCTTAATATCTTAAAATGAATTTCATAAAATCGCTGCAGCAGAACATGGAAAGGTTGGTATATCATTTTGTTGTCTTCATCTACAGAATGAAACCTTTTCTAATGCTCAAAAATTGATATAAAAATCTCATTAACAGAATAAAAAGAGAAAACCAAATGATCAACCTGACAGATGTATTTAAAGCAAATGAAAAAAAAAATTAACCCATTTTGGAAAGAAAATTTGCACTGATAAGAATAAGTAAGAGCTTCTTTAATCTGATAGAACTATGAAAAACATATAATTAAATACTCATGAAATACTGAACTCTTCCCTGTAAGATCAGAAATAAATCAAGGATTTGAGATCTTCCCAGGTTGGCTCAAAATTATAGTGAAAGTTGTTTTATGTAAAAGAAAAAAAATTAAGAGACATCTAAAAATATCTACCAGCCCTAATGGATTTAGAAAGGTCAATGGTTAATATGCAAAAACAAACTGTGTTTTCCTATGTTAACAAAGCAACTTTGGGAAATAATTAAAATTTAAACATTCACTTATGGTAACATCAGGTAACAAGTAACATTTTGATCCATGATTTCAGGTACATGGAATAAAATCAGGACCCAGGGGCCATGGAAGCAGTCCAGCAGTACAGCTCTCAGAATCTGACCAAGGGTTATCTCCATGGCTACAACTGTAAGACAGACTTGAATGAACATACCTTGTGCACTAATTCCTTCCTTGTTATTTCAAAAAAAGCCATTTATAGAAAAAAAGTGTTTGTAGGACCTGCCTAGAATTCTCATAAATTCTAGGAAGAGAAGAAACTATCTGTAAAGGTCAGGCCAGTGTAACAGAAGAACCTGTCTGATACTCTAGGTTTATGAGCTAATTATTATATTTTTACTGTAAAGCAAAATTACTTTGAGTAATTAAACATGTAATTATTATACACCAGTCCCTATCATAGACCAAGATTCAGAGAGGAAATATGGATTCATGAACATGGAAAAACAATCTAGGCTGAGTTCCTATATTTTATGAAGCTCTATCATCACCTAATTGTACAATCTTGAGGAATACCTTGACAGTCACAAATGGACAACAAGGAGACAGATAGTTAATTATCCAGATGGATGGGTAGATAGATAGATGGGTACTAGACTAGCTCTGTTTCCTATCTTTTAAACTTATTTAAATAATAAATAATAACTATGTGTTTTGTAGGAATAAAAATGCTTAAACATACTTGTGCTCCATGTCTCACTCAATGCACACTTAATATGTATTTGCTTACTTAATGACCTCTGAGGTATATGTCTTTATTCATAAGTGGTAAATTGGTTGTTTCAAAGATCAACTTGATATAGTATTCTCAGAAATATGAAGCACCTTTAGAATTTTTATTATGATTTCTAATAAGGATATCCATCCTACAAGTCATTATAGGTAGAAAGCTATGATCAAATATCAACATTTGGGACAAAGGATAAAAACTTTTACTGTGTATTGAATTAATGAGCAACAGCTGAAGAGAATGAAATCTACAACTGTACCCAATGTGTAAAGAAGAAATAAAATCCTCTAAAAACATTAAAAAGTTGATACTAAGAAAAAACTAAGTGGAAACTATAGAATTTATATTTAATATAGTTAAAGAAAATATTGAAGGGAGCATATTTCATCTGGCATTTGTTTAGACTCATAATGAAATTTTAGCACCAGAGAAACACAATCAATGCAAGATATATGATTTAAGTGATACTGATTGTGTTAATTGTCATGTTCTAATAAATAATGGTATTACTTCATATTAAGTGTATATACCTGAAACAATAACTCATATTTTAAACAACTAATATGCTTTGATGCCTAAAGAATTATAAAATGGCACAAAAATTAAAGAGAACCAATAAAATACCTTTCAAGAAGGACTTTATATAAGTTATAAATATGATCAAATAAATAATGCAAATAATTAAGAAGCTGTCAAGTGGAAACAAATATATAATAAATAACATAAAGAATAATATTATTTGGGTCAAAAAATTGATTATATGCTTAAATACAAGGAAATCATTTGTGTTAGCTTTGTGAAGAATGCAAGAACAATATATCATAGTCCCTCTTTCAAAAGATCCTCCATTGTATTATTTAAATGTGACAAATAAATGGCAGAATATAATTATAATGGATTAATTAAGTTCTCTGACATTTAAAGAAGATGTGGCATAGCATGTAGAGCTGTGAGGAGAAGTGTTATATAAGTGATAACTTTGGAACAGGCCTTAAAGTGTTAATGAATTTATTCATTTCATGAATGTTTATAGAATTTCATGTAGCAGATGAATAAACTCAATTTTCTGTAATTTGTGAGTTTCTGATCTTCAAGAAAATGATTAAGCAAGTGTGCTGGAATCACAGGGGTGCCTAACCATGCCTTCCTGGTAGATAGTCTTAACTCCAGAGTGCCTAGTTTAATCAACTCTAACAGAAATAATGCTGTGAGCTGAGAGAAAGTATAAGGGGTGAGAGAAGATCTATTATTCCTAGATAAAGCTTAAACAATTGCAGAGAGACTGTTCTTAACACGATTGCAATTAAAAGTTCAACTGGAAAATTAGGTATATAGAAAAGCTGCTAGCAGGAATATAAAAGTAATTCATCCATTATCACTGAGAAATGGGCATTAGAATGTGCAAATCATTTTGACACCAGGGACAAATAAAGAGAGAGAAAATTTATACATTTATACATTTTCTCTCTAAAATGAAAGTAAACTGATTTGGTGGAATGCGATAAGATATACTTGTTATTTAACATTCCTATTGTCATATTTACATCTAGATGTCCCCCAAAGTTGCAAGCATTCACAGGTGGAGCTTTCGCAATGTATTTCATGGGCTTGACATTCCCCAGGGCATTAGTCTACTGGTGGGTTTACAGCGGCATGTGATATTGAGAGCCAAAGCTGGGTAGAAAAGGGGCTCCTGAGGGTGTGCCCTGTGGACCTCGTCTTCCTCCCTTCTGGCTCACTCTCTGCTGCCCGTTCCAAAACCATGGACAGTTCTTGGCTGCCATGGAACCTTGCCTTGGTGCCTGTGACCATGAGCAAATCCTCTACAAAGGTGAGCAAAAGTAAACTTTTCTTCCTTTAATTTGTAAGTTCTGGGTATTATGTTTCAGATATGAGAAAGGCATCTAGGACCCCTTGTACATTTCTGTTGAATAAGTCTGTGAATATTTAAATAATTTTATTCCTCCATAAATTGAAGAAAGTGTCCCTTCATTCTGAGTGTTAATATGAACACCAGTTATATAGCTCTGTTTTGATCTCATTTCTAATAATACATAAAATGGTACCAAGAAAAGTGGTGGAGGGCAGGATCCTAATATCAACATTTAAGGCCAGGATAGTCCCCTCCAGAATATTTTTATCTTTATAACCTCTTACATCTCATCAGAAAACAAAACAAAATATAAACACGCCCAAATCTTCTCTAACTCTTAAAGTTGGAGATTTCCATAAAACTTTTGGGTTGTTGGCTTTTTATTTTCACTTTACAATTAATCACAGTTTTTTTAAGGCAGAAGTTCATGATGGAAGATCTTTTTGGGATCACCATCAAGAAACCTTCTTTCAATTTTGCCTCGTTTTTTCAATGTTTTTCAAAGGCACAGATACCGAAAGGTCTTTATCCTTTCTGAAAGTGCAGAGGTTTCTTCCAAAACTGGCATGATATGGCATGTTTTCACATATCCTCTCACTAGTTGATGAATGATTGATTTTCTAGTTTCTTCCCAGTGATCCCTAAATTGCATGCATCAGGTGTCAATATCTTCATAATGAATCATTTTAAACTTTTCACTGCACAAGACAGGGCTGTTAGAGCTTAGAAATTAACTTTATTGGGCTAGGGAGATAGCTCAGTGGCATAAGCACCTGCTTGGCGAACACAAGGTCTTGAGTTGGATCCTCAGTCAGCAAAAAAAAGTAATAATAATGTAATAATAATAACCCTATAGATTATTAAAATTGGACTATGGAGCTACAGCACTGTAATAGTTGATTAATTATGTCAATTTTAGAAGTTCAGAAGCCTAGTTAAGTGACTAAGCAGTTTAGATACCAGAGTACAGCTGCCCTACACTGTAGGACAGCTGTCTACATTTGAGGATGTTGGAATAGTTCATTAATTCTGTCAACTTGTGAAGTTTAGAAGCTTAAGTAAGTGACTCAGGATTCTACAGTCTAAGGGGTAGAGGACCCACCCTCTGGTGGGTAGCCTTATGCAATGTAAGAGAGGAAGCGGGGATTTATCTCTCCCTTTATTGTTCATATTGTTTTCACTGTCTTCCAGTGGCCACAAATGATTGTGTGTCTGCCACACCACTCAACTTTTGAGGCAGCTGATTATGGACTAAAATTTCCACAAATTGTGAGCCCAATAAATCTTTTCTCCCTTAGCTTTGGATGTTGGGTATTAAGTCTCAGTAGTGAGAAAAAAGTAATGAAGACTGGTAGATTCACGGACTCTCTGAGCTCTTTGAGACAATAAAAAGACATAAAATTGCAGTAAACCCTAATAATAGTCTCATTTTACTTTTTGAATTATGCAGTTCTTTTTAAAAACTATTGGTTTTTATGGATATTTTAGTCGCAAAAATTTTATATTTGTTCATAAAATGCATTTTACATTTAAAAAAATCTACAAAAGCTATTGTAGATGTTTTCCATCTTAGTAAAGCTGTCAATATCATGTTCTTTTTAAGGCTATAAAAAAATGTCTTCTATGTCTGCATATCTTATTGTCATGTGTAATACTAGTCTGAAGTATTGACATGCAAACTGCTAGTGCTGATACTTGCAGTGTTTTAAAAAATGTGTTAGATTTATGAGTGGAGAAAACTCTTATCCAATAGGCTAATTGAATAATGAATGACATTGTTCCTTTCTCAGCTTTCCTGATCAAATCTTCACTTGCACTGACCATACTGAGAAATAGATAAATCTATTCAGATGTTTCTTTAAATAAAACTTGCTCCACCAAAATAAATTTCCATTGTTAATACTTCTATGAAAAGTGTAAATATACTAAAGACATACTATAAATATGTATACACTCATGCCCTTCAAATGGAGGCACCCTGCAGAATAAGAAACCTAAACAGCATTTAATTGCTGACATTAGAATGCTAAGGGCAAGCAATGTTGATATGTGACATTAAAAAAGTGAACCTCGTGGCACATGCCTGTAATCCCAGCACTCGGGAGGCTGAGACAGGAGGATTGTGTGAGTTCAAGACCAGCTTGAGCTACAAAGTGCGCTTAGGGCCAGCCTGAACTTCATAGTGAGACCCTGTCTCAAAAAGACAAAAAAAAAAAAAAAAAAAAGTGAACCTCACCAAAAATCCTGGTTGCATTGGGTAAATTGTTACTATTTGACCATATGTTTGTAAATATTTTAGTAAGAGCTTTTCAAAAACTATTACCAAGAAAATGAATTTTTGAAAACATGTAAGAGTTACACATGCTGAGGGAATGATAGACTGAAAGACAGTTGCTGACTTTCTTGTAGAAAGTAAGATGTTCCCTATTACTTTAAGAGAATATTTTAGTAACTTCTCTTTTACTTCTGTTTATTGTTGTAAATTAGAGATAAAATAATGCTGACAATCACCTTAGGTTTTAACAAAGTCCTAAATGTATTTTCATTTTCATCATATCACAATACAAATTTTTAGCCAGAAAACTTCTTTCATTAAAGTCCCAAAGAGAAGAAAGAACGTTTCTGAAGAAAAGTGAAATAAGCTGTCAAAAGATCCAGGAAGCAGCTATCACAAGGGTCCCTTTGAACGGAGACCTAGGGGGACAATGCTGTTGCCGCCGCACTATGTCAGGACAGTAAATGAAGATAGTAAGCCGAGATGTTAAAATGAATGTCCTCGTCTGAGCCAAGAGTGTCCTGACATATGTCAAATAATTATCATATGTCTATATTAAAATACAGTGGAGGGGCTGGTGAGATAGCTCAGTGGTCTCAAGCACATGCTTAGGCAAGCATGAAAGGGCTACAGCAACGCCCAGCACCACATGCCCTGCCAGCCCTGCCGCCAGCGTGGGCTGAGTCAACCAAAAGGAAGCAAACCAACAAATACAATACAGTTTGTATAATGGCATGAAGTTGTACCTTGACAATATTTTGTTACATCTTTTCCTGCCCAAACAATTAATTTATCCTAATTATCCCATCCTCAATATTAAACATTCTTTTCAAACACTTTTGAGCTAACCATACTGTTACATATTCAATTATATCTACCAGAAAGATACTTTTAATTTGGAACTTCTGTTACCTACAAATATAATCTTAACCAGAAATAGGTCTTTGGAGGTGAAATGATGGTAAGATGAGGTCATATTTGCCATGGGTGGGTCCAATTCTACCACTATTATCTTCATAGCAGAAGGCCACAGAAGAGACTCTGACCCACAGAAGCTACTCCGAGCTATGAAGAGGCCAAGTAGGATATCTCCAAGACTGTATTAGGTAGCACAGCCTTACTAACCCCTAGATTTGAAACTTCTAGCTTTAAAGTCTTAAAAAATAACTTGTTTTAAGACAGTAATTTATAGTCTGCATATCTTATTGTAATGTGTAATACTGGTCTGAAGTATTTCAAATCTTGAAAGTGATTTTTTTCTTTGGCGTTTTGTGATGGAAGCCCATAGACCCTTTGGCTTGCCAGGGAGGTGCTTATTCTACTGTGCCATCTCCCCAGCCCCTGAAAGTGATAGTTTCATTTAAAATCTCCCCCTGCTAGCATAAGCTCTTGTTTTCCCAGAAGAGTAAGTTGCAACCCAAGTTGCAAAAAAATCAGGTCCATTTTCATTTGAGTTTACCACAGGGTAAAAGAGATTTCCCAATAGTTTTTATTTTTTCCAGTGGCTCTCCAGCTTCCTAGATTTTGTTTCTGTGAACCTGGAGGTTGAACTGAGGCCCCTCTGCTTGCTAGGGAAGAGCTTATTCTTCTGAGCTATCTCCCTGACCCCCAGCTTTTTTCTTAAATAAATTGTTCTTCCTCCAGTTTATTGATCCTTTCATCAAAAATAAGATAGTTGTAGGTGTTTGAGATTCATTCTGTGTTTTGCATATGATTAATCTGCATTTCTGCTTTTTGGGCCAGTACCACACTGTTTTGGTTACTCTGGCTTTATACTACAGCTTGGAACCTGTAGTATAAAATGCTTCCAGCATTGCCTTTCTGCAGGCCATCCCTTTTCAGCCAATTAGTGATAGACTAACATATGAGACAAAGTAAACCTTACTTTCCTTAAGTTGTGAGTGTTGCATATTTCCTCCTAGTGACAACAAAGTGGTAAAGATGCTCATTGAAACAATATTATGTCTTCCAATCTAAGAAGAAGAGAATACTTTAATTGTTCAATGTCTTCAACTTTTTTACAGCCCTATAATCTTCATTATACATATCTTTCAGTGGCCTTACTTGGTTGAATCATGTATGTTTTAAGTATTGTAAATGAAATCCTTTTCCTGACGTCTTTTTCATTGGGTTCATTTTTGATATATAGGAATGTGATACCCATCATGTATCAACATTTTATCCTTGTACTTTGCTTAGCGTATCTCATCTAAAGTCCTTTAGTAGAATATATTGACTGTTCTATATAATTGAAAAATCATATCATACCTAAATAGGGATAAAGTTAAATAACTCATTTTTGCATAGAAACTGATTAACATACATATCAGAAGTAAAATTAGGACATGTTAGAATGAATATAATGAATAATTAGTACACTGAAATGTGTAAGATGTAGTGAAAATGTGTTTAAAATATCAAGTAAGATCTTTGAGGATCTTTATTTGTAAGAAGAAAGGTTTAAAATCAATGATGTAAGGTTTTACCAAAGAATTGAACAAATTTAAATTCAAAGTGTAAGGTAGGAAATTACCATTATATAGACAGAAGTCAGCGATGCAAAAAGAGATCAATAGAAAAAAAGAATCAAAGTCAAAAGTGAACTTTTATTTTCTATACTGGAATCTAAATTTAAGGTCTATAGACTAAGTTTGTCAGGTAAGTTGCATATATTTATTTATTTTGAAACAGATCTTACAAATGTGTCCAAGCTGGGCTGGAACTTCAGATTTCCATGCTTCAGCTTCCAAGAATTCTGAGAACTCAATGGTGTACCACTATGTAGACAACATGAATCTTTCATTAACAGTATTTAAATCAATAAACTTATACAAAGTCTAAGTGAGAAAACTAATTACCCATACCACATAAAAAGAGGTTCTATTGTTGAAGTTCCCACAGTGTTGTAAGAATTGAATGCTGCAATAATATATATATGAATGAAATTGACCAGTAAAATGACATTTATTTAATGCAATCTTAATAATATGAAGAAAGACAGAATTTATTTATACACATGAAAAAGCTGCAAGGAGTTATACTACCATAAGCCTTGTCCTAAGGAACACATCAGTTCTAGATGGTTAATGGAGACTTTGACATACAAGGAAAATAATATGATGTAGATATGAGTTATTATATATATAATGATTTATAAATGTTTGGAGACCAAAACTTTTTCTATAATCTTAGTTCTTTGCTAGAGAAACTCCTATAACAAAAGACACACTAAGAACATCAGAAAGGTTTATATGTGGACATGGGAGCTTCACAAAAAATGAGCAATTCTTATAGGCAGAATTTAGACTTGTGTAGCTTCTTGAACAAGAAATTATAAATTTTTAGGGATGTGAGACTTTTCCTCAGAGGAAAAGTCTATAACCAGCAGATAAATTCTGCTAAGTGAACTATGTCACTTAGATTCTTCTGGTGTCATCTTTAGGCTGATATGGTCCTAAAATTTACTTTAGGCAACAACCTGGTCCTTCCTAGTAGGAAATATAGAGATATCTATATAAATATATACCTAGATATTCTTAAGAAAACATTCATATAAGTGGATATTCATAATTAAAAAGTCAAATAATTTATGAATGGAAATTTGACACTAAAATCATTCAAAATAAGTGTAATATTAGTAGAATAAAGGTTAAAAGGAGGGTCCCTATCACTTTATTAATTTATACCTTGCTTTCAGACAAATTTGGAGAAAGAAGAAACTCTCACTATATTTGTTTTTCAGTAAGTAAGGGAGAATAGCTCAAACAGGGCCAGAGAGATACTTCCGTAGAATAAGCGGTGGGCTGGCAAGCACAGAGTCCTAAATTCAATACCCACTACTGCCAAAAATAAATAAATTAACTCAAAACTTATTGAACTATGAATTTAAAATTTGTACATTTTATTGTATGACTGCATTATGTAAAAAACTGAGTTATAAGCAAATATTGACTCTTATTAAAGTTCGCTTTTAAGTGGTAGGAATAGCTGAAGCTAACACGTGTGGATTCTCAGTTTCATCAAATGCACGCATGAGGACACATGAAGCACTTTGCTCGTGGCTGAGGACACACAAATATGTAAACATCAGTGGCTAAAGTACACACACTCTCAGGATATCAAAATTGTAAATATGCAATCAAGTATATACATGAAGATATAGAAAGAGAAATGGCTAGCGATAAGGTTAATTTGGATATGTGAACAAGGAATGCTAGTTCTCTCTCAAGAATGGCTAAAAATCATATCTACTCCCCCAAGAAAGTAAACACACTCTGGAATCCAAATCTTGTTCTGCAAATACTGCAGGGCCCAAATTAAATAATCAAAGCACTTTGAAGAAATGCCTGTTTCCAGCCTTTGCAAAGAAAGGTTCACAATGAGCTTGGACCATAAAATGCCAGGAAGTGAGCTAGCATAGAAAGATTAGATACAGCCAATCAGAAGGTGCAATATAGCAAGTCAGGTTTATCCATGTGCTGAGAGGCCCTTTCGGAAGGACTTCCACCTGAAAAATCTGAAGGTAGCAAAACGAGTAATGATAGTAACAGTTTATAAATCACTAAATAAATAATAATTAACTGGTCTACTCTGATATTAAATGAGAGAATAAAAATAATGGATAAGAAGGTAACTAATAATGCCAACTAATAAATACAAGAAGAATAGTAAAATTTGAAATCCGCTATTTTAATTGTAGCAGTTGGAAGTTTGATGAAGATTGCATGTTTTAATTAGGTTGAATCATCTTCCTATATATTGCAAGAATGGAGACAACACCGCAAGCTTGTTTATGAATTTCTTTGTTACTTTCAGTCTCCTCTTTTTCATGCAAACTCTAAAATTCCATGTATCTCTGTTTCCCTACAAAGTTTTTCTTATACTTTTAAACCAAGAGATATTTACGTACTTATCAAATATCTTGTTGGTTATTGAATCAGGACCTCAGAATCTGAAATTTGACCTTTAGGATTACTTTCTCACATTTACTAAGTAAAATTCTGTTCATTGATTTTACATGGCAATCTCCACAGTGGAGCACACATTGCCTGATAAAATCAGGTCAGCACTGCCTGGCTCTTCGGTCTTTGTCCACCTTTTCATATATTATTTTGAATTCTCATGTGTAATATATATAAAATTGCTGTGGAGTGGACATGTGAAACGTGAAGGTGATGATTAAGCTCCTGTATACAGGAGTATAAGGAGCCCAGTTTCTTTTTATTTATTTTTTTATTTTTGCAGAACTAAGGATTGAACTCAGGCCCATGCACTTGCCAGGAAAGCACTTATTCTATTGAGCCATCTCCCTGGCCCCTCTTTTTTTGGAGCCTAGTTTCAAGGGTAGTCTAAATATAGAGAACATGGGGAAGATGCAGCAACAGCTAGGAGTAAAGAAGGCAGATTAATATGGGCTGGCAGAAAATAGTATTCAAGGGCTCAAACATAGTTTAACAAAACGTTAATGATATTGTGTTTAGTTGCTGAGAAAGGCTGTGAGAAAAATTGTTAGCAATATTTTTTAAATTTCATTTTTAGAAAGAGTATTATTTTTTTAATTTCTAAGCTATGAGTCACATCTTGATGTACAAAGGTTGAATTGAAAATTTTGCAAATGTTTGCAGTTTTAAAATTTTATTATAATGAAAGACACATAACCCCTCATAAAATACTTCATATCACTTACTCCCAAAAATGATCATTAGCTGTATATACCATAAGCATGTATTAATACAAATTTAAATTAAAGAAAACTCCTTCCCATTTTTAACACACTTATCCCAAAGTGACTATCACATTCTGAAGCAGTTTGTTGTACTTTTGTGGCTGCATTGATGGGCTGAAGGGATTCACAATATTTGCCTTTCATGGTAGGTTTGACCTGAGGGAAGAGCTAGAATTCACACAGGGACATGGTCCTTGAACAAGAAACAGAGGGACACCTCAGAAGGTTTCTATTTGACAGAAATCAATCTGAGTAATCAAAAAAAATGATGAATGCTTAAAATAAAAAAGAAAGGGCCAGAGAGAGAGCTCAGCAGACTAAGTGCCTACTTAAAAAAGCACACTGGCCATTGTTCAATAGCTGGCACCACATGCCACACCAGCCCCACCCCCAGGTGCACTGAGCTGCCACGAAGTCTGGGAGGAAGGCCAGGGAGATGCCACAGGCCAGGGAGATGGCACAGGCCAGGAGATGGCTCAGTGGAATAAGCGCTTCCCTGGCAAGCTGAAGTGCCTGAATTCAATCCCCAGTTCCTCCAAGAAAAGTCAGACCAAGTCTGGGAGTGGTGGCACATGCCTGTAATGTCAGCACTTGGGAGGCCGAAAACAGGAGAATTACCATGTATCTGAGCTGCATAGTGATACTCCATAAGAAAATAGAAAGGAAGAGAGAAAGAAGAAAAAAATCACACTGAAGTATAAATTGTAATTGGTATGTAAAATACACCCTCCTATTAAAAATACATTTACTTAATTATTATCTCATTGGTTTTGAAAATGCCTTTCACTGTATTACTTAAAGAAATAAAATAATCAAGACTTAAATTTGATGTATATACTGTCAATCATCCTTTGTGTTGAGTTTTATAAAGTTTGATCACTCTTCAGGTAGGACATTATATGCCCTCTTCTTTATCACTGTAATCAGTGTGCTCTTTCTGCCCTAGTTTATAATTTTCTGGCATAATTACTAAGGACCTTTCCCAGGTATGGCAGTATGTGCCTATAATCCCAGCACTCCAAAAGGCTGAGGCAGGAAGAATTTGAGCACGGTCTGGTCACCTACCAATAAGCTGTTATAAAATAAACATTTATACATCTGTCGTGAGGGACTAGGTGGCATCAGCTAGAGAGCAAAGCCCAAAACATGACCTGGAGGCAGTCAGTTACACTGAGGCGAGAGCGTGAGTGGAAGGAAAAACTCACTGGAGTGAGTGTCAGAGGGATTTGGAAAAGAAAGCCTGCAAGTCCTAACTGTGACACCCTGGCTCCGATGCAAACCTTGGGCCCCGAGACAGGGAGCGGGCATTTCAGCAGCAGTATGGAAGATGAAGCAAATGCAATATCCCCTACCCTCGTGGCTGCAAATTAAAATAACCCAAAATTCCTTCATACTGCAGTAAGAATGGCACCCATCCAAAGTTCAATTAACAACTGCTAGTACAGTTGTCTGGAAAATGAACTTTCTACAGGCACATCTACTATGTAATCAGTATGGGGATTTCTAAAAAAAACTAAACAGAAATTTGATATGGCAGTTTCCCTCCTGAGTACCTTTTTCAAAGGAGATCATGTTACCATGACATATGCAAAATTGTATTTATAGCATCACAAGTTCAAATAGCTAAATCCTGGAAGCACCTTATATACTAATCATTAAAAGAATGGACGAGGAATATGTGATGTTTATACGCAAAGGTCTCCTACACAGCCACAACAAAGGATAGACCTGAGTCATTTGCAGGAAAGTGAAATGATGTTGATACTCTAACACTGAGATAAATCAAGTACACAAATTGTATAGTTTCTGTTATATAAGAAGCCTCCGAGGTATAAATACTTTAGAGAGCAAAATGAAGATATACATGAAATAGGAATTTCCTTTACAAAGAAAGGGAAATATATGTAAAGGGAGAAGTAAAAAAAAAGTAATGGAGAGGTCAAATAATTAAATTGCATCATGTACATGTCCCAAATCTCCACAGTGACTGCAATTATTATGTACAGAAAACATGTACTAATAAACAGCAAAAATCAAAATTAAAAATTGAGCTAAGGATATGGATCAGAATGAAAGTCCTTGACTTAAATTCCAATAGAGCAAATATATGTCCCAGTAGAATATATATATATAGTAATATATGTATATATGTTTATATATATATATATATATATATATATATACACACATATGTATATATGTATATAAAGTAGATTTCCAGGATCAGAGTTCAAAGTGTCACAGTGGTTGCCTCTGGAATCAGAGGCAGATATATCCAAAGTAGCCATTTATGCATTGGAGTGTCAGAAATGCAGCATCAGTCAAAAGTTCCAGGCTTGGAAGCTTTCAGTGTGAGTTTGCATTGGAGATTTTACTACTCTGGAGGCAATATCCAAAGCAATGGCTAAGACAAAAGCATTGTCAAAAGGGAGAAACACTTCCCTCTTATTTTCCTTTTTTATCCTGCTCAAGCTACAAACATATAAGTTGATCACCTATATTCCAGTTTTCTGACCTGTAGGTCAGTCGTTCTCAAACAAACCAATAACTTACTTATCTACTAGGTGGCTCTTATTCAAGTCAGGTTGATGCATCACAATTAATGGTCACTCTGTCTATTATATAAAACCCTAACATATTTTAGTCAATAATATTGTTAACTTTCCCACATATAAATTTCAATAAGTGGTAGCAAAACTTTGTAATTTCAGATATAGTTCATACATATATACATAAACATAGCAAGAGGTACATATTAGAATAGTCAGACAAATATATTTGCAATTTTATTTCATTAAAAATGTGTTTTAATATTTAATAAAATTTTAATTTAACTAGAAAAAATAAATCAAAAATCTGAAATTAAATTAGAAGTTTTAGTAAAGAGAAGTTTTGGACTTCTCTAGTGTAAGTTATACTAAAATATTAAACCTTTAATAAAGTTAAAATATACACACACCTAAATGAAAAAAATCATTTGAGTATTGTTACACTACTTTTGAGCTTCAAATTTAGATGCTGTCAGGAGGTGCACATCCCTAATCCCAGTACTTGAGAGGCTGAAGCAGAGAATTATCTTAATTTGAGGCTAGACTGAGCTACATAGTGAGTTCAAAGCCAGAACTACACAACAAGAGTGTGTATCTAAGACAGAGAAAACAATTTAGAATCAAATTAATTCATACTTTCACTTCATATGATGTACATATAAATATTAATTATATTAATTATACCTCAACAGATCTAAAATAATTATACTTTTTCTATGACATCATAAATTTTAGTTTTTTCTTATACAACTGGATTTGAGTGAATTCATATAGTTAATCCCTACATTGTAGGTTCTGTAAATTGGCTGAAAATCACATAAATTAGTTTTATTTTACTTTCATTTTTATAGCACAAAACATTCATCAGTGCCATTAGTCTTTTTATGTAAACCAAGAACAATATTCTCTTGCCTCTAAAGTTGAAATTATTTTTTTAAGTATAATTAATTAGTCATAAATTAATTTTACATGTCAGAAATCTGAAGAGTTTCTTCTTGGCAGAGATAATAAATATTGCTATGTAGATGTACAAGCCAACTCCATTGTTCTTTCTAATATATCCCTGTTTTTTCCAGCTATATGATTATAATTCCAAAATTAAGAAATATTACCACTCCATGCCTGGGCTTGTCCTTCAGTTATAATCTTATATTCATAAAATCTTTTCTATAGAATTGAATATATTCTTCATAATTCCTATATGACTATGAGGCTGTACTAACCTAACAACTTATCCAATTGTCACTTTTTCTGTGGCATTTTTCTTGCTCCCTCAAATGGCTGCTCTATTTTGTAACTAAAAAGCACAGAATGTCATTTGAGCTGTGGCCTTCAATGAGTAACACATTAAGCTTGGTCTGCTTTAGAAGTAGTCATCATGATCAATTTCAGAACGTGAAAACTAATAGAAAAGAAAAGAACCTGAAGTTTAAGTTGAATTTTGGTTTTATCCTGGGATCCTACAGTTCTATACTGTTATGTAGTCCACAATGCCTTTGTGATTTGATAGCTCATCCAGGTTTTTATTCTTTTCCAACTGAGTGGCATTGATTTTAGATTTTGAGGCACTAGGCAGAAACACAAATGCAAATCCACATGAACAAATGTTTTGGATACAATTTCAATCTATTTAATCGTCTCTCCTCCTTTTAACATCCCCTATGTTAGGACTTTCTGAGTTCTTTCCCATGGATCCTAATTTGGTTTTGAAATATGAATCAGAATATCATAAGATTTAAACTTCCCTGTTTTTAAAACAGAGAGATCTTGGATTAAGAACAGGACTTGGATTAACAATAGCTCATACAATAAAAAACATTGATATCATTTGTGTTGAATTTAAAACAAACATAAGAAGGCAGCCTGCTCTGGGGATAAAGCTCGATCAATGCATGGTTCAGTTTTGTCAAGAATCCTCAGTAGGAGTTATTGATAATTCAAGATGAGTTAAAAAATGGGCATACAAGAGATATAAAATCAAGAAAAAATTTGGTTTCAGAAAATTGTACTTGGAGAAGATGAAGTTTGTGAATATATGAGGACTCACAAAGAAGATAAGTACTCTGCTCTATCTCATCCCAAGAGTAAAAAAGAGGACAATAATATAGAATTTGAAATTTGAAACAAATGTTGTTCTATTATAAGGAAAGATTAAAAATAACCCATTGAAATAGGCTACCATGTGTAAAGCCCTCATTATCTTCCTATTAGGCCCAGAACCTATATTATGTGAGAATTACAGATATCACATTAAAATTATCTGGAAAATGTTTTTGAAATGCATATAGTTGATTGTCAAGTAACAAATCATGATTTAAGTCCAACTAAAAAGTCAAACAAAGGCCATGCTTTAAAGTTTCTCAAGAGATTCTGGGAGTCATTGTGGTAAGAATCCCTAGCATGTGGAGCTAAGATTGAAAGAGTAACTTTAACAACTTGGCTTCACAGTAGGAGCCACTAAAATGTTGATCAAATAAACTGTCGGAGTTGTACATCTCAGATATTTCAGTTAACTAGAAGCATAAGATCTGGACATTTAAACTTTTTAGTTTTTAAAATTTTAGATTATTTGTACATGTGTGTAGTACAGTGTTTATGTTCCTTGTGTGGAGTTAGACAGGTTCATAACATACCTTTTTTTTTTTTTCTGTATTTAGGGCAGGGCCCACAGGGTCTACAAGGTCTCACTATGTCGATGGGACTCATAGTGATTCTCCTTTTTACAGTCTCCCACGTGCCAGGATTGCAAGCACGCACCACCATACCCAGTCTCAATCACCATCTCAGTGCACACCAGGGGCGGGGCTAGCACAGCAGGCACTGTGGTGGGGATCAAACTCCCAGCCCCTGCATCTGCCTAAGCAAACTGAGCTATTTGGCCAGCCCTATCATGCAATTCCTTTAACTCATTGGGGAAAGACAACTAGAAGGGAAATTGTTAGGGCAAATGGGATTTCTGTGTTTAGTTTTTGAGGATCTCCCTACTATTTACATTCCTGGAAAAAATGTAGAACTCTTGCTCTTTCCTCTATGGCTTCTTGAGCATTTTTTTTTTTTTTAATTTTTTCATGTTGACTATTCTTAGATAAGCTGAGATCTCAATGTTGTTTTAATTTGCATTTCCCTAATGTCCATTATTGTTCAGCCTTCCTTCAGATATTTATCAATCGTTTGTTTTTCTTGTTTCTTGAAGCATACATTCATTTTCCTTTCCCACTTTCTTTTTGTGTTTTTAGGGAAGAATCTACAGGGTCTTCAGGATCTCACTACTAGATCAGACTCAGTGGTTCTCCTGTTTACAGCCTCCTAAGTGCTGGGATTACAGGCACACACCACCATGCCCAGTCTCATTTGCCATCTTAGCATTCCCCAGGGGCAGGGCTGGCCCAGCAGGCCCCAGGATTGAAACCCCAGACCCTGTGCCTGTCGGTGCTTTAATCTGCTGAGCTATTTGGCCGGCCTTGATTGGTTCTTTTATTTTAGGAGGTCTAACTTTTTGAGTTCTTCATACATTCTTAATATGAGCCCTTTTTCTGAAGAATAACTGCGAAATAAGTTCCCATACTATAGGTTGTCTTTCCACTCTGTTAGTCCTTTCTTTTTCTGTATAGAAGTTTCTTAATTTAATACGATCCCTGTTAAATCTTCTTATGCAACTTCGGTTCTGATCAGAAAGTCTCTGCCTATGAGTATGACTTCAAGAATTTTACCCAACTTATTCTATCTGCATGTTTGTTTTAACACTTAATTCTTTGGTCATTTTCTTTGTTGTCAGTTTAGAACATTGTGTAAAAGATAGTCTAGATTCAACCTTTCACATATAATCTACACATCATTTAATAAGCAGTTATCTATCCTCTAGTGTGTGCTTTTTGGCCACTTTATTAAATATCTAATAGTGGAATGTATTTGGAGATTTTTTTTTTCCAGAACTGGGGATTGAACTCAGGCCCTTGTGTTTGCCAGGCAAGCACTTATTTTACTGAGCCAACTTCCCGGCCCCTACTTCAAGATATTTCTGGAACTTTTATTTCATTTTATTGGTACTGCTTTCCATTTTTTTTGTGCCACTGTTATGCTATTTTATTAAGAAGCTTTGTAATATAACTTCAGACAGAAGATTACGATGCCTCCCACATTGCTTTTCTTAACCAGGGCTGCTTTTGTTATTTGTGGTCTCTTCTAATTCCATATTAATTTTAGAATTTTTCCCCATCTCTCTGAAGACTCATCTTGGAATGTTGATTGGTATGCATTAAATCTATATAGAAGTTTAGAAGCATGGGAATTTTGACTATATTGGGTATCCCTATCCAGGAAGATGTATATTCTAAGATGAATTTAATGCTTTCAAATCCAGGAATCCATGTGCCAGATGTTCTTCAGGGTTAAATAAAACATTTTAATCCTGGATGCTTCTTGAGTAATCTTTGATAAAGAGTTATTTTTTTTCACATCCACAATAAAGATCCTCTACGTGGGTTTCCAATAGTTTACCCAAATCAATGACACAGCTCCTCCCTCTACAGGGACATAGTGAAATATCTCATTTATTCTCCTAGGTATTTCTTGCATTTATTGCCATGCTTCCCAACAATTACTCTCTTTGAATTTGTTTGCCCTTCTTATTGTTTCTCTTGCTTGCCAATTACTCTTCTCCTTCTTAGAAACTTCATAAAAGTGCTGGTTGGGAGTGGCTAAAGCTGGAAATTGGTCTCATTCTTGAGCAAGACAAAGCCAGAGTGCAGTTGCCTGAGATAATTCCAGTCTTTAGTCACTAAGCAACTCTTTGTGTGATACTAAGTCAAATGCACAAGCAAAAGCCCTTATAGTGGTAGTTCAAGTTTTCTCCCATCTGGAGAGAGTGGGCTCTATCTGACATCAGCTTTGTCCCTTGCCTTTATTTCTTCATCTCCCCCACCCCATCATTTTTTCTTGGGAACAACAAGAGCTGCGCAAGACACTGGAAGTTATCCATGCCTCTTATATTCTTCTCAGAACTTTATACCACTCTTTCATCATGCCCACTCTAGTCAAGTGCTGCTGCATCACAAAAGTCCTCTCTGACCAACTTGACAAAACATAATGCCCTTGACCTTATCCCTTTAAACACTTTACATTACCATTTTAGCACCCATTTTATTGTAATTAATTAATCAATTTATTTATTTATTTTTTGCAGAACTGGGGATTGAACTCAGACCTTGTGCTTGCTAGGCAAGCACTTATTCTACTGTGCTATCTCCCTGGGTCCGTAGCACCCAATATAGATGACAACCTCAGTGTAATTTTATTTGTGTCTTTCTTTATCTGAACACAATGACTTCATGTGCTAAAGTAACACCTTTAAAGTACATATTTATTTTTTGTCTTTTTGGTCTTTTGTTAGTACATGTTTACAGTACATAAGTGATTACATTCATGGCAGTGAATTCATACACATACACACTACATTTCAATGGTTCGTTTTCCCCTTCCCTCCACCCTCTTTTATTTTCCTAGCATCAGATTCAAAAGCAAAGAACAAATACAATGTACAATTATGCCACGTCAAAGCACACTTAGATTCATTATCCATGCCTAAAATCCCTTCTCCACATACACAGAAAGGGCCCTTTCCTTTGGACAGAGTCGTTCCATCACTGTGCTTCTTCCTTGGAGCCAGCCAAATACAAAGTGAAACTTCTGAAGCTGTGAAGCCAAATAGAGCTCCCCTCTTTTACATAACAGGAGTCTCCGTGATGATGAAAGTATCTAAAGCATTCTAGGAGGTTTTTTTTTTTCTTCTTCTCTGAACTAACATTACTAGTTGTACAGAAGATAGGCAATGCATGGAGAGATAAAAAGATTTGGGAGTCCACCAGCTATGGATTCAGATTTTCATTCTTTTACTAATACTTGTAAAAAATATGCACTAGGTAGAATAACTCACAGAGAGATGTCATAGAAAGATGTGAAAGCCTGCACTAATCTCTATGAATAGACAATACAATTTCCAAATCAAGCACAACAAAGGTGCATACTGTGAATTGTTGTGCTTTTAGGTGTAATGCTATCTTGGCTTTTATCAACTATTTCCCTAAAGCAATAAACATAGTAATTCAATTATCTGTTTCACTTAATTACTGGGTAATATACTTAATTGATATACTCTAATTTCAGTCCTACCAAATGTAACTAATCTCCAGTGTGAAATAATTTTAACAATCAGCATAAAATAGCAATCATATTAGTGCAATTTTACATTCTACATAGATCTTATAGTTTAGCTCAAGCTATAATTAAAGCCTACATTACAAATATGCATGGTTTGTATACATAAGTGGTTTGCATTTAAAACATCTGCCATTACAAATACATTGTAAGGATCCATTTATCAGATGAACACTATATCAAATTTCTTAGGACGATACATTTGAAAATAATATTTCAGTTGACAGAGTATCTATTACTTTGTGAAATTTTTCATCATTACATTCAAGGTGTTTACCAGTCCCTGTTAACTAATACCTGTTTAGTTTCTAGCGTTTCCTTTAATCTGTTCCATAGCTTTATGTGAAATGGAAAAAGCCTGCCTTAGCCAAATGCCTTCCTGCCTTTACTAAACAGTAAAGTTCAGTTATCAAGTATGGAAATGGAAAAAAAATAAATTTTTTATACATCACCAATTTTAATTGGAATTATACAGAAATTTGTGTGTAAGTAATCAATATAGACAACTAAATATATAACAAACATTCTTAGATATTGCTGAGTCAAGCTCACATAAAAATGTAATGTGCTAACTTAAGTGAATAAGCAAATCAAAAACAGGAAGAAGTGGCTGGCAAGATAACTCAGCAGACTACGTGCCTGCTTAAGTAAGTGCAAGAACTAGGTTCAATCCCCAGCACCACATGCTGCCCCAGATCCAGCCCTGGACACCCTGAGCCAGCCACTGAGACTGGATGTGGTGTTGTAGGCTTATAATCCCAGCACTGGGGAGGCTGAGACAAGAGGATCACTATGAGTCTGAGCTGCATAGTGAGAACCTGTACCAAATACGTAAACAAATTTAAAAAATAAAAAGGGAAGAAAAAAACAAAATATGAGAAAAAAAAGAGAAATACATTGAAAAAATGAATTCCAGAGCCAGAATAAAAATATTAAGCCTTCTGATTAATTTTTAAAGAATACAACTTTGCTTAAAATGTTATATTATAGTAACTTTTTGTTCAAAAAGTGCTACAGTTGGGAAGAAAGGCATCAAGAGTCACATTACTGCACACAGGTACAGTGGTATTTTGCTTCACGAACTAAATTTGTTTGGGGATTTTTGTGGAACATGGCCATGTTTGCATTTGAATGCAGATGATGGCCATAGTCGTGCTTTTCACCTGAAATGGAGTTTATGAACAGAAGCAAAATTTTATTGCATGCTTCTGAGAACCGGATTGCTTGCAAATGGAAGCATTCATGAACTGAGGTACTGCTGCATTGACAATGGGGCGGGAATGAGGCATTTTGAGGACATGTAGCTAGATATCTTCATAAAGACCTATTGCAATAGAAACTACTCTGAACTTCAAATTCTTCACCTGTAAAAATACTGTTATTGACGTCTGCCCCATATGTGCCCCGCTTTATATTTCAGAGTTCAATAGGATGTAAATAAGAAAACACTTGCGAAAGCACTGTTACAGTGCAAACGACTATCATGAATATGAAGAGGAGGAGAGATAAATGTTCAGTTTTCTGTCCGCAAAGTAATCCTTTTCATTTTAAAGGGACTTCAGTAAACACAATAAATCAATTTTGCCCAGTGAAAGTCTGTGTCCTGGCAACATAGATGGCTTTAGCCATGAACTGAGCCAGGATTCACATACCAAGCTGCCCTTGGCCCAAGCCTTCCAGTTTCTTCAGGAAACATCAGACTTTTCTTCAAATCATTTCCCAAATTTATATTCAAGGTCCTCAAGAAGAAAACAGTATCTTACACATTGCTGTGCATTTTCTTTTTAAAACTTAGTATACTTTATGAAATCAGTTGTATGTTCAGAGAAAAAAATGAGAAATCACTGTATGTGAGGAAAATTACTAGTATTACTAGTATCTTGCATTCATGTGCTGATTATAAGTGATGGATGGATATGGATGCATTGCTATTGATCGAAGTCCATAGTTCACATAGGGTTAACTCCAGGATGTGTACATTCTCTGGGTTTTTCCAAAATGCAGACAACTCATATCTACCTTTATAGAATCCTATGAACTGGTTTCACTGCCCTAGGAGTTCTTTCATCCTGCTTCATTCCTACCCATCCTCCCTTCCTTCCTCCACACTTAATGGCAACCTCTTTTTTTTAACCATGGCTCTAATTCCACTTTTGTAAGAATATCACGTAGCTGAAGTCACACAGTTTGTAATCTTTCAGATCAGCTTCCTCTGCAAAGTAATATGTAAATATCCCTATAAACCATGCTTTTTCATCATCTGATATCTTTTGATGATGATAATATTTTTACCTGGATATTGTATTTTATCCATTCATTTGTCTGTTGAAGGACATCTTAGTTGTTTCCAGTTTCTCAAATGGAAATAAAGCGAACATAAATATTTGTGTGTCGATTTTGTATGAACATAATTTTTAACACATTTAGGTAAATATCAAGAGTGTGATTCCTGGGTTTTATGGTAAAAGTATGTAGCTTAATATAAAGTTTCAAAACACCTTCCAAGGGGGGTATGCCACATTGTGATAGCAGAAGTTCTTTCAGTGTCACACATTTGTACTGTTTGCTGTCATGTGTTCTTTCATGTTGTTTTCCTAAGAGATATGTATTAGCATCTCATTTTTGTACTTCTCTCAACACATTTGACCTATTTTATCCTATATTTTTGTCATCATTTTAGTTTCTTTAGCATAGTCCCTGTACAAATCTTTTAATTGTTTTAGTTATTTATTTATTTGGTACAGGGTCTTGCTGAGAAGCTTAAACTCATAGTGATCCTCCTGTGTCAGCCTCCTCAGCACTGGGATTACAGATGTGCGCCACCTTGTGGTAGTGGGGATCAAATCCGGGTCATTCAGCTTGGCAGACAGGCACTTGAACTGCTGAGCTATCTCCCTGAAGCCTTCTGTTCCGACCTCTTGACAAGTGTTAAGTTGGGTTGTTTTCATTTTCTTGACTTTTAAGTACTCTGTGCACATTTTGCTTGATAGTCATTTATCAGACTGCGTTATGCAAATATGTCCTCTCATTTTGTGGTTTGTGTTTTTAATCTCAGAGGACTGAATTTCTTTTTGTCCACAGAAGCACTATCCTCTATATGAAATGCAAAACAGAAACATTTATGTATGTGTCAGGCCCTGGACAAGGAAAATAATGTCAATTGAGACAATATTTTTTTAAATGAAACAATATTGGCTGAATATAATCTTTGCAAAAGCTGAGGGCACAAGATAGGAATGAATGAATCATTCCACAATGGCTGTTATGACAGGCAAGTAGGGGTGCACAAAGCTTAATGTGAACAGAACAGATCACACAGAATGGGGAAGGGCTTCTTGGTGAAAGATCTAAAATTAAATTGCGATGAGCCAGCCAAATAGCTCAACGGATTAAAGCACCTGCAAGCAGGGTCAGGGGCCAGAGGTTTGATCCCTGGGCCTGCAGTACCGACCTCACCCCTGGGACACACTGAGATGGCAACTGAGATGGCAATTGTGTGGTGGCGGGCACCTGTAATCCCAGCTCTTGTGAGGCTGTAAACAGGCGGACCAGTAGGAGTCTGATCGAGTTGTGACTGATCTAGTAGTGAGACCCTGAACACTATGTAGACACTTTCTTAAAAATACAAAATAAAATAAAATAATAAATTAAATTAAATTATGGTAGGCAATGGGTGAAGAAAATGTTTTGTAGGACAAGAGTGCATGAAAAGCACTGAAAAGAGAAACAGCCTCATGTGTGAAAGACACCACCAGAACCACGGTGTTTGTGTCAGGGCATGTTGGATGATTAAGCTGGAAGGATGAAGTAAAAATGGCTTGTAGAGCACTTCAGATTCCCAAGTGAATACCTAAATTTTATCCAAGAGGTAGGTAGTTGGGAAGTTGAAATGCTTCGGCCAAGAAAGGCAGACACAAGAAAGCAGAAGTAATGACTAACACCTGCTGCGACTCTCTAAAGTATGTAAAGGCTGAAGTAAATAACAAAATCATGAGTGCTTTAGAAAGTTTAATATGCCTAAGTTCATCAGCAGAAGGACGTCAAACTTGGTAAGCAATATGGATAGTAAAGGCAAATCACCTCACAACATGACTGATAACATGGAGTGAGGGAAACAAGTCCAATAAGAGAGTAGCTTATCCTTTCTAGTCCTGAAAAAGTCCTTGTGATTAATTTATATTAAAACATCTCCATTCTCACTCAGAGTTCTGTCTTCATGATTTGAATGATAATCATAGTTATTTTTCTTGTCATGTCATTTTGTGTGTGTGCATGAAACTCAGGTACTTCCAAAACATGCATTGTCAGATTTACAAAGATACTGCAATAATGGCTGAAATGAGGGATTTACAGGAAAAGATTAATTTTCTGTATTTGAGCTATGCATTTTCTCTTCTAAGTAACTAATCCACCTCAAGATTAAAGTAAGTGTACTTAAAATTAACAGAAGTGAGAACTGGTCTCATTGAACACACCATCTAGGGCCAGCCAAATAGCTCTGTGGATTAGTGACTGCAAGCAGAAGCAAGAGCCAGGAGTTTATTCCTGGGCCTGCTGTGCCAGCCCTACCCCTGGGGTGTGCTGAGACAGCAACTGAGACTGGGTGTGGTATCGCCTGCCTGTAATTCCAGTGCTTGAGAGACTGTAAACAGGAGGATCACTATGAGTCCAATGTAGTAGTGAGACCCCAAACATCCTGTAGGCCCTTCCCTAAAATACGAAAAAAAAAAAAAAAGAAGAAGAAGCACCATCTAATGTAAACTCCATCCTAGGACAGAGAAAACTGGAAGTGACATTGCTTTTATTCTAATACCAAGAAAGGCAAACAGCAAAAAAAAATGTTTTCTTGCGTTCATCAGAAAACTCGAGTTGCATAACAATCAAGCACATGGAGATGGAAAGGGACACAGAAGTCTGCCCGTGTTTGGCCCATTTCCCCTTGCTGAGAGACACAGTACGTGACAGCCATGGCTGAGAAGAGGAAGGGCTTCATTGGTTTGTGACTTCAGGTCATGGTCAGCTGGCCCCATGGGGAGACAGTTTAAAGGGCCTTCAGGGCAAAGCTTCCTGGTTCTTCCCACTTTGAAGTCCGAAGTGGAAAAGTGCAAGAGAAGAACAGGCAGGGAGCCAACTACAGGCTGAGGCCAAGCCTCCCCAACCTACAGAGAGATGCAGGGGGTGCTCTACCGCTCTGCTGGGCATTTCTTAACCAAATAAAATTGATGTGTGAGTATTAATTGGAGAAAAACTGTATGGGGTGAGAGGCACCTGTCAGAGCATGAGGAAACCATCCCAAGTAGCACACAAGAAACAGCTGAGCTGCAGGTCTAAGAAATCCTCAAGGGATCTGTGTAGGCTACTTTAAGATTATGAGAGCAGGGAGTTCTGGGAGCCACAGACACACAGGAATTCCCCTCACATGTGCAAGTCTTCCTCACAGTGTCTGACAGGTGTTCACAATGAATGTCAACTGGGTCATTTCCTATAAATGCATATTTAAAATACAATTAAATTATATCACTCTATGGGGACTGGGGAGATAGCTCAGTAGAATAAGCACTTGCCTGGCAAGTGCAAGGGCCTGAGCTCAATCCCCGGTTCTGCAAAAAAAAATGAATAAATAAATAAATTTAAAAAATAAAATAAAAAGTCATTCTTAACTGTTTTTGAAAGTTAAGTGAATACTTTTGCTTTTATATATTAATCTTTATAGTGGCCTTATTCATAACTATCTCCAATTAAAAAGATTGTAAATATCTATTACATAATGAAAATAAAAATAAATTGCTATATACCCCCATAACAGCCCTAGTCAGTAACAAAAAGAAACAAATTTCTGATATACTCAAGAATGTGGACCAATCTCATATTCATACTAAACAAAAATTTTAAAGGGCAGGCAAGACAGGCCACATATAAAACTCTTCATTTTTATTACAATCTACAAAATAACAAAAGTCATAAACATTTGAAAAAAAGAACAGTGCTTTGATAAAATATTATGTGTTTGTTTTTATTATGAAAGAATATGGATGAATATTTACGATAATGAAACTCAGATACTATATTTTTATTGTATTGATAGTTATATGAATGCATATATTTGTCCAAACCATACAACATTGAGCCTGAAAGGGTGAATTTTATTGTATGAAAATGATACCAACATAAAATCTCTCCTTCATTAGAAAGAAAAGAGAAAGAAATGAACAGCTGTTCCTGGATTGATGCATGAGAAATATGCAAAGCCATTTTTGGGTCTTGAGGTTAACTGATATCCTCAGGTTTTGCTATAATTGTACCCTGTTCTCTAAAACCAAGCAATAAATGCATAAGCAGTCTATTGAGAAAATTCAGTACAGCAAGCAGAATTGCTTGAGAATGCAACTCAGGGTGACACTTAGGGCTACATCCTTCAATCTGCAGGAATATCCTAGAAAAGGGAAAATAAAATAATCTGAACATACTTGTATTTCTTTCAGTAAAAAGAATAAGAATTCTAGACCAATTTCATTCAACCTATTATTTTTAGAACAAAAGTGTTTGAATATATATATATATACATATATATATATATATAGCACAATCTTCAAATAAAGTTATTGTTTTTCTTTACAGAAACATTATGTGAAATTCAAGCCAAAATCATTGTAGGTTGTGATGAGTTTGTATCACATAAGCTGTTAATGAAAAGTTTGCTATACAATGTTTTCTGTGAAATATCAAAGAAGTGCCTCAGATTGCCTCAAAAACAGATGCATATAAAAAAACAGATACATATGAATAACATGGATTGTATATATATGCCATTCATAATTTCATCTTCATTCATTATTTGCTTGAGGGGAACACAAATGAGAGGAATGAGGGCTCAGTAATTTGTTTTCTGTACAAAGACCTCAGAGAACAATAAACAAATAACCTCACTTCTAATAGTGCACAAGCTGACACTAAGGACTGGAAATCACAGATGCAGAAGAGGAAAATTGCTTGTCCACAGTGCCTGAATACTTGGCAGACGTATCCAGAAGCAGTTGGTGAGACCAGCAGCTTTTGAATTGCCTTAAGGGTTGTCATATGCCTTGGTGGTTGTTGAATTAATGGTCCTCTCAGGTCTTCCGACCTCAAATTGTTTCCTGAGATTATCATGTTAAATAAATAGATGCATGGAGGTAAAGCAGAATAAGAATTGTTTTCAGATTTCAGTAGTCATATGCAATTAGATGACAATCATCCACATAGCCAATTGTTTTTGTTTTTGTTATCAGTGTGTCATGAAGTCAAATAATGGAAAATGAACACAGTGCCTGCCTGGGAAGTGCAAGGTCCTTATTGATTCCTGGTTAAAAACAAAACCTATGATAAGTCTTAAAGAATAGCTATTAATTTTCCAGGTTAAAAAAAAAAAGAAGAAGGAGGAGGCTTGGGAGATAGCTCAGTAGAATAAGTGCTTGCCTGACAAGTGCAAGGGCCTGAGTTCAATTCCCACTTCCACTAAAAAAAAAAAAAAAGGAAAAGGCATTTGAGATCAAAGAAATGGAATTATAGAAACAGGTATACGGAAGGGAATACTTCTCTAGGAAAACACTGAGATGTTAGGAATGGCAAAATAGAAATGCACAGAAAGAATTTGTAAGAAAATAGAGTGTTTGCATAGTTTAATTGAGAAATATTGCACATGCTTGTTGTACTCTTTCATTGTGCAGCCTAAGGAGAAAAATTAAGTGATGGAAAGAAAGAAGGAAATCAAGATGTAAGGTAAGAAAGCACAGCCTAACTAGAAGCTTCACCCATGTCCTGGAAGTCCCACTGGAAGTTTAAAATACTCTTTGCATTTAGTAGGAACCACACAATCCATCAACCCACAATCCATTCCTGCTTCTCACCAGGTCACTGCATTACTCTTTCCTGATAGAGCAACCTCTTTATGGCATCGTTGTTTGTTGACTCATTCCTAATATGAGCAATGCAATCCTGAAATTGGAATGAACCTCACCTCAGGTGCAGGCAGCTTTCCCACCCCATCATTCTTCCACTGTTAACATACATTCTATCATACTTTTCAATTCTTAGCCCTCAATTAATCCTTAGCTCAGAGGCATGAATAAATCTCTGAGTAGTTGTTGGGTAGCACTTTAGACTCTTAAAGATTTTTTCCTGTTTCCATTCTCTTGAACATTCATTAGACTTTGCTAGAATCTGTGTAGCAAATTTATTGTATATCATAATTAGTTTAATTTACATCAGATAATTTGCCCTTTGGCATCTCATTTTGCTGCATGCATGGTAATTTGCTCATTGAATGGTACAATATTCTTTTTACATAAATATTAGCCAGGTTAGGCTATACTATGTTTTGGTAATAAATTCACCTTAAAATTTTAGTGAATTAGCACAGTCATAATTTACTGTTGGTGTAATAATCTGGTAATAATCCTGGAATGTTCATGTTGGAAGGGTATGAAATCAGAAGAGCTTTCATAGGTGGTGACAGCAGAGGAAGAGAGGCTGAATAAATGCTTGGGACACTGCTAAGATGCAGGTCTGAATCACTTTCCCTTATACTTCATTTTGTGGAACTCGGTCCCTCAAATGGAAGAAATTTGAAAACAAAGAAGCTCAGAAATTAGGTTTGGAAAAAATATATATAAAACGGTATTTAATTAAAAACATTTAACTTTGGATGTTATAATAGGGATTATAACAATAATAGGTGTAAGAACAAATGAGGATGATGATAAATTTATTACTTGCATTTCTTTCTGTGAGATTGTTAATATCCAAGTTCTCTGTAAATGATACTACTAGGACTATTGCTAGGATGTTATTTATATTTATCTTACCATCCTTTTTATTGGCAGCTACGCCCTCCCCAATAGTTGGCCCCAGCAGCAGAGACGGTACTTCTCATCTCCTTCTGCTGTCTGTTCTAAGTTGTCCTACCCTCAGCCCACAATTCTGATGGCTGGGAGCCATATTTTCATCTTCAGAGAAATGATGCCACGCTTTATCCGGTTACCACGCTTGTTCTCATCTATGCTTCGTACAATTGCTCACTACTATTTTCACAACTTATGGAAAAATCAAGACCACATTGGTAAAACCTTGAGTTTCTGTCAAATTCTAGTCTACAGCAATAGTGCATCAGTGATCCTTCTCTCTCAGTCTAACCTTCTTACTACTTCTGCTGCAAGAGAAGCTTCTTTTTTTTTTTTTTTTTTTTTTTTTTTTTTTTTTTTTTTTTTTTTTTTTTTTTTTTTTTTTTTTTTGTCTGACAATATAGACAGTGACTTAAAGGCATAAAAGAGCTTCTTATCTGAGAAAACTCTAGGCTCAGGGGCCCCTACTATCTCTCATAGTAGAAATATTCCTCTTTTCAAACTACAACTCCAGGCAGGCAGAGCCTGGAGTTTGGAGGAAAAGACATAAAAGTACCCAAGTGGCTTAATGACTGTCAGTCACAATGAGAAGAACAGATTCTTGCTTCTGTTCTCACAGATACTGGTTCTGTCCACTGAAGACACAGGACCTTAAAATAGCTATTGGCATAAAAGATACCATTTATCTTAAAGGACATGATACAATTACAAAGTATTTCTCCCAAAGTTCTTCATTTAAATGCACACCCTTATGAGGTCATTCTAAAGATATATCGGGAGACAATTTAGAGATGTTCCAGTGTACTGAAGAAGCAGATTTTAGGGCCCTATATCTTTATTCTGTTAGTCCAAACCATGTTGTGCCAATATAAGGAATTTAAAATAGGCATTATTTGAGACTCAGAAAATGATCCAAGGTAAGAGAGCAAACACATGTATAGAAAAAAAGTCAAACTCAGAGAAGACAAAGTGCTTCCTACTTTTGGGTGGAAGGAATTTGATATGATAAATTTGGCTCTCAGTAGATGAATACTGTCTTCAAGGAATTAGGCTATCATAGTGAAAGACCAGCACTCACTTCTAATACCAACAGATCCACATTTATTACTCACAGCAAGCGCACCAAAGCTTCCTGGAGGTGATCCATGGTAGCACTCCAGGGCATGGTCTCTGTATCTGCCACTCTACCTTGCCTATATGTTAGACTACTTTATAAATAGTGGGTCCTGTAAGGGCAGAAGCTGCCCATCACTGGAAATTCTGTGTGTTTTGTTCTTCGGTGCTTCCTTCAGAGCCCTTACTTTGTTTGAAGCACTATTTTAGTGTTGCTATCTTGTGTTATATAACAAATTAACCCCGAGTCAAGCAGCTTAAAACAACATTGATTGTTGCCAAGTTTATGTGGGGCAAGGAAGCTGACATGTTTTGAGCCATCCTAGAGAGAGGCCCATGTGGCGCGGAACTGCTGTCTCCAGCTCACAGCCTCCAATGACTTGAGGCACGCCACATGGTCATGCTCTGCTGCAGACCCAGAAATTTAGGCGCATTCACATGTTCAAGATTTATAAAGCCCATCATTCCTATATCTCTCTCCTGCACTTTACTGCCCCACTGTTTATCAAGCAGAGCATAGTTTTAGCACAAGACTCATTGGGACTGGGAATTCAGTTCAGTGTCTATTGCAATCAGATTCCAATGTACCTTCAACTCAGTGAGCCTTCTGCCTACAATAGATAAGAGTCTGTTTAAATATTGCCATAGATATCTTCTGTTTTACACACCTTAACCTGAACTGTTCATTTTAAATCCTAAGCTTATCATTCTTTCTTTTGCAGTTTGATGGCAGTTAATCCAAATTACAAGCTACACTCTGTAAGTGCTATTATTCTCATATCTCTTAAATGCTCGTTATTTCCACAGTGGTCAAATTGGAGAGGAAAAAATGCCCTTTAAAGAGCCCCACATATTTATTTGCATAACCTGTGAGTAGGCTACTTTACATAGCAAGAGGGATATGCACATAGGATTAATTTTAAGAACCTTAAATTGTGAAATTAAACAAGACTATCAGAGTAGAGGCAATCTAAACATATAGGTCCTTGAAAGCAAAGAAATTCTCCCAGTTATGTCAAAAGTAAGTATGACTATGAAAGAACTGTCAGAGACAGACAAAATTACTGATTTTGAACCTAGAAGGAAACCATAACCTGTAGAATCTAGGTGGTGTCCAAAAGCTAGAAACAAAAAGGAAATCAATGCTTCCTTGAGACTCTCGAGGGGACACAGAATGCCAACACATAACATAAGCCTCATCAGACCTTGCTGGATTTTGCAATATGTACAACTCTATGATCATCTGTGCATGTTTTCTTAAGCCACTTAATCTTTGGTAATTTGTAATGGCAACATTAAAAAATTCACTTGCATATTTTCACCTGAATTTGGCTAATTCTCTTCTGGTGAACGCACTAACAGTTGTTAAAACACGCCCCAAGTGATCTCTGAGCATGTCGATAGGAACATTTCAATGGTGGCACTGTCCTAGAAAACACTTCCTTGCTAGCACTTTACTTTGGGGATCTATAGGAATAGTATTAGTTCATAATAATCATAATTTTGCCTTTGTAGAAACAGATTCTAGTTATGTGAAAGGAGTGTATTTAGGAAAGTGATTCCTGGAATCACCTTTCAAAAGAGCATATCATACAGAGAAGGGAAGAAAGCTTATAAAAAGTGTTTCACTGTGATGACATTGACTTTAATCCAGTAAAATTCTGTAGAGCAGAGCTGTACTTGATTTTATATATTTAGTACAGCATCTACAGGGCCTTACTATGCAGCTCAGACTGGCAGCAATCCTCCTGTTTTCAGCCTCTCAAACACTAGGATTATAGGCCTATGCCACCACACCCCCTCAGTCTCAGTCTCAGTCTCAGTCTCAGTCTCAGTCTCAGCGTGCCCCTGGGATGGGGCCAGCACAGTGGGCAGGGGATAAAACCTGGGCCTGTGCATCTGCCTATGCAGGCAATTTTTTTACATTGTAATTCCATTTTATTTTTTATGTTTTAAATTAATTTTATTGAGAAAAAGAAAGGCACTGAGACCATTTCAAAACCAATTAATAAGACAGTTTCAATAATTAATAGATTGCATATTGTTGTCTTCACAGTGGTTATTCGCAGTACAAGATGCAGAAATGATATCTTATCCAAACACTATTAGTGCAAATCTTTCTTCTCATTGAATTAGGAGAAAGTAGCTATATATATATATATATATATATATATATATATATATATATATATATATATATATATATATCCTATTTTCTATATACAGATACAAAATGGTCCCTCATTTATAGTCCCTTTTTCTGTTTGTTTTGTCAGAGATGGGTATTCCATTGCCATTCATATGTTGTAGGTGCATGAATTCAGCAAAATAATCCAATATAGCCCAGTAGTCTGTAACATTAAGGGGTTATCCGTAGCACTGGCAATGTCAGAAGTTGTTGACTTGAGCCTTTTATAGCTCAGTATATTAATATGGCTTTAATTTTTATACCTCATTATTATTCTTTTCTGCTAGATGGTTAAGACCAAGATAAAGCAAGACCTATATCACAAAAAAATGTAACTTTGCTATCTGACAAAGTCAATCAAATCTCCTGAGAATTTATCCTGAAACCCTGTACCACAGTTTGTCGATCCTTTGTCATTGTCAGCCATGTGGATGGGTCACTGCCATTGCTTGACCAATTTGTTTTCTGTGAAAGCCTGAGAGAATGCTTTCTCTCCATGATTCTCCTTAGGTGCACTCTACATCATCGATCACTTTCCTCTGTGGCCTCATAGTCTGCTTGTTCAGAACATTTGGGACATCACTGAGTTATAGAATGTTATACTACAGGTTCTCTTATGGCCTGAGTCCTCACTGACCTTGAAAGGCTAGGCCCAAAATGTTGACTGTCCTTGTAGCCCTTCTTTTTCTCTAATTTTTGGTCTTCCAACTTAAGTTGCCATTCAAGAGGTGCTTTAACCAGCTGAGCTATTTAGCCTATCTAAGAGTTTTACTTTAAATACTTGTGAATTATCACACAAAAGAGACAGGTAAATAGAGAGATACTGCTACCATCCATTGGTTGAGCAATGGGTACCTCTTGAGGCCATCCATGCACAAGATGCTTCGGCCCAGCTTCCCCCCCACCACCACACAGCAGTCCACAGTTGACCAAGAACACTGAGATGGAAGGCCAGAGAGGTGGCAGTTGAAAGTTAGGTGTGCAGCCAAGGGCTAAGAGCTGAGGAGTATGAACTGATCACTACAGTATCTGTTGAGATCATATGTTCATATTTTTATGCTACAGGATATTTGGCATGTCTTTTCTGTCACATCCCTGACTTTTGCAACTGTCCTAAATATGTTTGTCGTAGCTCCTTTGGTCTCCTCCAACAAATCAGTCATCCTTTACACTGGCTCTCCCCTCCTTTACCTTTTTTTTAACGTCTGTTTTGCATAACACAGATTTAATTATGCAACATTCATAATCACGCTTTATCTGCAATACATACCATTTTATTCAATATTTTACAACTTGGCTCAAAAACTCCTTATGACTGTGCAACACATTTTTCCATTTCTTTTTTCAAGTTCATCTAGATCATCACAGATTGTCAGAAACATTAAATATACAAAAGTATTTTAAACTTGCTTTTGGCCTATTTTCTATATTACTTTGGTAATTCTATTTAGACTGTATTTATTCTTGATCTAGTCTCCTTTTACTTAATATATCCCCACTTACCCTTCCCCATCTCTTTACTTTTAGTCTTTATATCTCTCAATTTGTCCATCTTTTTCTTTTTTCTCTTTTTGTGTCAGGGAATGAGCTCAGGACCTTGGGTTTGCCAGGTAGGGGCTTATGCTACTGAGCTATATTCCCATCCTCAATTTGTCTTTCTTGATTGTCTACATCAATTGTTCTTTATTCTGCAATCACTTCCTTGTTTCCTTGGTAGAATGTAATAGTCCCACCTCCAAAGTATTGCTGATTTCTTTGTGTGTCTGATATTAAGATTGTATTTTTTCCAATAAATTATGAACTTTTAAGGTCAGGCTTCTAAGTCCATGGTTTGCTCATCATAGTGATCAAAAAAATGAATCTTTGATAACAATCCATCTGAATACATTATTTTATAGAAGTCATCAAAGAGATGATTCTTTTTTAGTTAAATGTGTAAAAATCACTTTCAGATAAAAAACCTGAACTTCAGTAATTGTTTGAAACATGCTACCAAATAACAAAAATTAAGGTACTCATTTTCTCAGGGCCTACTGCATGTTTTCTTCCTTTGTTTTGCTTCAACATAGTATGTGGGTGTTATGGTTTGTGTCTAGCTGTCCCCCCAAAGTCTCATGTAAGTTATGGGGCAGATGTGGCTGGAGGAGCAAAGGATGGCTTGAGGGGTGGGGTCAGAGGACCAGGGCGGGGCCCAAGGAACGAGGACAGAGAGGTGAGAACAGTTAAACTGACAGCCTGTGCTTTCTCAGAGATGGGGAGAGGGTCATCCTGGACATGGCAGGGCCCCAGCCTCTCCGCCTGTGTCTTGAAAACTCCAGCAACTGAGCTAAATAAACTTTTCCTTCTCTCATTTTGTCCCAGCAATGAGAGAAAAGTAATTAACACAGTGGGTTTGGCTTCCTTTATTTTAAATCCTTCAAGAAAGACACTTTTAAAATATAGCACAAAGAGGAAGCAATTCATGCTTAACAGAAAAAACAAAACAAAACAAAAAAAAAAAAAAAACAGCTGCTGGCCTGATGCTGTGGAAATAAATGCCAGGCAGCCTCTGAATAACACCTGTCAAGCACAGCACCTTATATATTTCTTAAATTTTTAAATTGTCCTAAAAACAAAAAAGAATAAAACCTAAGAGAGTCCAAAAGCAAGCAGCACAGATGACTAAATGGACAGATTTAAATCTAGGTTTAAAAAGATTAGTAGAATAAGAGTCGATTACCAGAAATCAACAACAGCAAAGAAAGATGTATGGTGACTTACTGTCTCCAAGTATATTAACTTTATTTTTTAAATGAAACGGCTGAGAAGATGAGCTTTATATGAATGACACAAAAGGAGAAATGGAGCTTTTTACAAATATTTAAGTGTAATTTGGAATATGATGAAATGGTAGAATATTTTTAATTTTTGAAATGAAAAAACTAAAATATGCATTTAGGGAAATATTGCATAAATGTTTTTGAACTACTTTACTAAATGAATCAGACATTTACCTGACTAGAAGCAGGAGAATGTATCCAATGTTAGGATTCTTTAGATGTGAGCGCAGCGGCCGGAGTTCAATCTCTGGTGTGGCCTGCCATGCTAGCCCCGCCCCTGGGGCTCGCTGAGAGGGTGATTGAGACTGGGCATGGGGGTGCGCACCTGTAATCTCAGCTCTTTGGGGGCTGAAAACAGGAGAATTACTACGAGTCCAATAAAAAAGATTCTTTAGATTCTTATATTAGGGGGAGAATACAATATCTATGATATGGGTCTGATTTATTTCGCTTATTAGTATAGCCTCTAGTTGCATCCAGTTACCTAGAAAGGTTTAGAGTTTGTCTTTTTTTATAGCTGAGCACTACTCCACTGTATAAAAATACCACATCTACATAAAAGGTGATTTGACTCATATACTAGGTCTCCAAAGGCAAAGTGAGAAAAAATATTAGGTCATTAATAATTTCATAGACTGGCATAAACAGTAATGGGAAAAAATTCAAGACTGGCCAAGTTAGATGAACTCTTCCCAGTGTAGGAACTTTTCAATTGTTTACATCTCTGCTTACATCATACACACAACCAGATGGTTTTGCTATACATTTAACACATAGGTATGGAATGCTTCATGCTTGAATCTAAAGGGAAGGCCTTTCTGAAAGTCCATATGGAGCTTGCATATGATTACTGATAGAAGGGATGGATGAAGGATACTGCCAAAAAGAATAAACTGTTCATCTCTAATTTACTTTGGACTAAGAGTATTAGGGTACCTTGAGAAGAGGAAGCCAAGATGCTTCTAGCAAAGTGAAATATGGTGAACGGATCTTACAGGCATAGTGTATACAAAGAGATTCCCCATATAATACATTGGAAACTATAGGATAATAGTAGGGATGTATAGATTTGTTATTGTTGTGCTTTTCATTTTTTACTTTTAAAGAAAACAAAAAATAATAAAAAGGCTGGGGAGATAGATCACAGATCTAAGAGCCTTCCTGGAAAGCATAAGATCCCAAGTTCAATCCCCTGCACTGCATGCTACACTGGCCCCATTGCCAGGTGTGCTGAGTCTGTCATCGAGATGGCATGGTGGCACTCACCTGCAATCTCTGCCCTGGGGAGGCTGAGGCTGAGACAGGAGGATCACGATGAGCTTGAGGTGGGTAGTGAGACCCTGTGCCAAAT